>CAUYON010102810.1:0-85976 GCA_963573935.1 Arctocebus calabarensis | reverse complement strand
CCTCAGCCTCCCAAGTAGCTAGGACTACAGGCGCCCGCCACAGCGCCCGGCTATTTTTTTGTTTTGCAGTTCGGCCGAGGCCGGGCTTGAACCCGCCACCTTCGGTATATGGGGCCGGCGCCCTACTCGCTGAGCCACAGGCGCCGCCCCAGTAAGGGGTTTCATAGCAGCCTGTGAGGCAAAACTGAGTTGGAAGAGCTTCCCACTTTAAAGCCAATAAAACAGTCTGACCTTTAGAAAGTTCTAGAAGAGTCTCAGGTCTTTATTGTAGTTGATCTTGAGGCCTCATGGCCCTGAGAGCTAAGCTCAGGCCCTGCTGGTCTGGTAGAAGCATAAATATCTTGTAATGCACAGGAGTTTACCAGGATACTAAATGGAGAAAGTCTTGGTAAGTAGCTTGCTTTCTTAAGCCACATTAAAGATGAATTCTGTTACTCCAAATTTGATGGTCCGCGTTAAAGAGTAGAGGCATTCAATGTAACAGTTAACATTTACTTTGTTAAGTAGAGGCCCAGAGAGGTTAATTAAGTTACCAAAGCTTACACAGCTACTATGTGGTAGAGCCTGGATTCAAATCCAGGCATTCTGGCTCTGGAAACAATGCTTGTCCAGTGAATACTAAAAAGAAACTGGTCACTAGTAATTATTATATGGTGAGACATTCTCTGGCAGTGCTGTCCACTAGAACTTTCTGCAGTGATTGAACTTACCTGTTCTGTTCAGTACAGTAGCCATAGGAAGGTAGCTACAGAGACCTTGAAACATAGTTAATGCCACTGAGGAACTGATTTCTTAATATTACTTAATTTTAATTATTTAAAGAACTCAAATTAGCAAGGAAAAAAAGTATATAAAAGACATGACCAGAAGCTATTCAAAAGAAGACAAATGGCCAGCAAACATATGAAAAAATGATCCACATCTCTAATCATCAGGAATTGCAAATTAAAACTGCAGTAAGATATCATCTTACCCCTATCAGAATGGCCATTATTAAAAAGAAAAAAAAATAATAAATGCTGGTATGAATGCAGACAGACAAGAGTGCTTATCCACTATTGGTGGGACTGCAAATTCATACAATCTCTATAAAAAGCAGTGTGGTGATTCTTCAAAGAAATATACATAGACTACCATTCAGTTCAGCAATCCCACTGCTGGGTATCTACCCTAAGGAAAAGAAGTCCTTTTATAAAAAAGAAAAGATCTGATAGGTAATACAAATGTGTATTGCGGTCAAGTTCACGATTACAAAGAATGCGGCCATTTACCAGGGTGCCCATCACTTTGTAAGTAGATAAAGAACAATATGGTATGTATATGCCATGGAGTACTACTCAGCCATAAAAAAGAATGGGATGATGTCTTTCATAGCAATCATCAGATACACTTGCTAAGATCCATGAACATGGGATAGAACTGAAGACCATTATCCTGAGTGAAGTATCTTAGGAATGGAAAAACATGTTCTCACTAATAAGTGGTAGCTACACGATGGGCACACATAGGCACGAAGAGATATAAAGGACCAAGAAGGGAAAAGGTGTGTATGGGAGGGATAAAAACTTACTATTGGGTATAGTGAATACCATTCTGGTAATGGGAACTCCAAAAGCCCTGACTTAAACATTATACAGGGTACCTATATAATAAAAACATTTGTACCCCCTAAATGTTTTCACATAAAAATTAATAAAAGACCAGTCTGAACAACATAGCAAGACCTGATCTCTACTATGAAAAAAAAAAAAGAAAGAAAGAAAGAAAGAAAACCAGTAAGCAGCTGAGAGTGTGCTCAGATGACCACTTCTATTCTTGGATCTCAGGGAGAACTTGTTAAGAGTGCTCAGCCTCTGAGCATGTTAGGTGACCTTTCAAGGCAAAAACATAAAAGCCGCCCTAAGCAGCGACTGACTCCATCTCTACCCTGTGGGCCTGGAGCTTGGGCAGCCTGTTCCAAGACTGGCTTGATCATCACGTGGCAGAGCCTTAAAGATGTGCTACATTTGACCTGGTGATTCGATATTTAGGAATTTCTATTCTAGGGATAGTCACAAAGATGTTTATCATATTATTGATTAGCAGTGAAAAAATAATGAGCATAAGTAATAGTCCCAAGACTTGGGGATTGGTTAATTGAATGATGCTGCATTCAAAGAGTGGAACATTCTTCAGCCATTAAAGATGATGATGCAGAAAAGTGACTCAGAAAATTCTGGACAGGGCTATGCAAGGGTATTGTCTTTGGGTGATGACTTATTTTAAAATGTATTCTTTGGGATTTTCTGTTATTCCCAAATGTTGTATGATGAGCATGCATTATTTTGGTACCTAGAGAAAGAAAAGATCTGACAGGTAATACAATGGGATGTTTAGGCCAGCAGATATTATTAGGGTCTGTGAGTGTGGGTACTTACCAGAGGTGACTGGGGGACTGATTGTGAATTCTAGTCCTTGCATATACCTCACTTGCAGTATTCCCATGATGGCTTATATGAATATTCCCAAAATGTGAGAGAAAGAGAATGGGAAAGGAAGTGAGCATTTATTGGTCTTTAGCTGAGTACCAGGAACTGTCATGTGGGAAATCTCATTTGGCATCTGTGCCCTTGAGGTTGCCACCATTTCCTCACTTTTTATAACTTCTCGGCAACTCACAGAGGGAAACGATGGCCCTGAGGTCAGGCAGCATGGCTTCTCAGGTACTTGCTCATTCTACCGGGCCACATACACTTGCTCGGCTAAGGATGGTTCCAAAGAAGATGAAAAGAGGCCAGCTCCCCATGCCTCGAAGAACATAACTGCTGGGGACCAGTCAGCTCACCTCCAATAACCAGACCCCAAGATGCTGGAGCACCCCAATCTTAAAGGGTACATCTGCTGAGCACAGAATCCCAGATTCTGCCCCCCCTTCTTCTTGGTTCCCTGGTGTTTGGCACATAGTAGGTACTCAGTAAATATTTGTTGAGTAAATAACTTATGTGTCCCACTTTGCCTGGTATAATTGATAAGTCCGCCAGCAACAAGCCTAGGGAAAGAATGGCCATGGTGGGCTGCTAGAGCTTCGGGTCAGCTGTCTGGATGGGAAGGTGGAAGAGCATGTGCATAGGTCAAAAAAAGGAGGATAGAGTATGTTTGGAGCAAGGGCAGGGGATAAGACTGGACAGGAAATTTGGGGTTCAGTTCTAAGTGGCCAAGGGGATTGTATAGGAGGACAGAAGGGAGCCCTTGAATGTTTTTGAGCAGCAGATGAATGATCTGAAGCACATTCCAGCAGAATATGCCTCCTGACTCCAAATGGGACTGAAGACATGCCTTGTTGGTCTCTCTGGATTTGGGGACAGGGCCACTCTCACACGCTTATCCTCACCTCCATATTCCTCAGCAAAAGTTGGTGATTGGGAATGTCGCTCAAAGCTCAGGCAGCCAAGGCCATTTGAACTGTTACTGTTACTGTGCCAGTGGCCCAGACAAGTAATTGGACTTTTGGTCTCGCCTGGAGGGCTTTTCCCCATGCAGTAAAGCACAGGTGCAGTGGCTCCGTCACAGGGAATGGGCTTTTAATTTGGCAAGTGGATAAATAAAATAAGCCACAGTTCATTCAATGGAAAATGATGGGCTGCCCACCATGTGCCAGGCAGTGGGCTTGGCCCTGTGGCCTGCATCTGCGGGCCCAGGTCAAGCGCAGAGATCAATTAACTGCCCATGTAGTAGCAGACCGAGGGGTTGATGTTGCCTGGGGCAGAGTGGTTTGGACTTACGGGGTGCAAGACCCCCATCTGGGTTTGAATTCCATGCTGCCCTTTACTGGCTATTTGATTTGAGGTATGTCACTTCACCTCTCTAAGCCTCAATTTTCTCATCCGTACAATAGGGATAGGCTCATCGAGGGACCACAGTTCAGAAAAGTGATCTCATGTCAAAGCTTAGCCTGGTGCCCAGCCTAAGTTCAGTGCTCCATAGATGCTGCTCTGGGTGATGGTGTTGGAGGAAGCCTGGTGCCCATGGGCCCCTGAGTGGGATGCCCTAACCAGCCTGATGAGTCTTGGCAGCACTCATCAGAGGGAGGTTTGGCTGGGCTGTACAGTGAGCCCAAGAGAGGGGCTACAAGGAGGGATGACACCCAGCAGAACTCTGTATGCCAGATAGAGTGACCACCTTGTCTCCGTCTGCCCAGCTGTTACAGCAAAATTCCTGTGTCCTGGGATGTCTTAGGGATGTCCTGAGCAAAACAAGACATCCCTTATGCTCAGCCACGATGGGGATGTCCATCCCAACTCTATGGGCAGCAGGGAACTAGGACAGGTTTGAGTTTCGGGGCCAGGCAGTGTGATTTGTGTCAGTTGGGACTGCTGCGCAGAGTGTTTCCTTTGATAGAAATCTCCCACTTGACTTGTCCTTGCAGGACCAGCTGAAGCAGTGTTTCTCTAGGCGAACCCCGGAGGCCAAGGACACAGACACTCTCGTGCATGAAGCCGACAGCCAGTATGGGACGTGGACAGACCAGCGCCAGAGCAGGGAGAGGTAGGATGGTTGTGTGGGGACCCTGGCTTCAGGGATGGGCATCTGGGTTGGAGTTAATTTCTAGATTGCTAGAAACTCTTTTGTCTGTAATTGTAGGAGGAAGTCATACTCACTGTTAAAAAAAAAAAAAAGAAAGAAAGAAATTTAGGAAGTACAAAAAAGATAATAATAAAGAAAATTTCATTGTGCTTTAATGAAATATCCAAAGTAGGCAAATTCAGAGACTGAAAGGAGGTTAGAGGCTGGGGAAGGAGGGGATGGGAAGTGGTTGCTTCTTGCCTACCGGGCTTTCTTTAGGGTGATGGAAATGTTCCAGCACTTTACAGTGGTGGTGGTTGCACAACGCTGCGACTACACTGAATGGTAAATGTTATGTTTTGTGCATTTTAGTGTAGTAAAAAAAAGGTAAGGTCGTTAATAATAAAATTGGATTGAGTTTGATGTAATTAGAAATGGCATAAGAAAAAAATAAAAGGGAAGCAAAAGTTTCTTACAGTATCTGTGAAAGCCTTTTCCTTCCCCCAACTGTGAAATGTGTTTTGAAATGAGCTTATTTAAATTTGACTAGAATGCCCCTGCAAGATTCTCAGACTTAGAGTTTGGAAGCCTGGGTCTCGGTTTGCACATGTCGCACTGTGTTACTCTGAGAGGCCCCCCCACTTAACTCCCCCATGTGGACCCCCACAGATCCCACTTGGGCACTCGCCGTGGGCGCCCCCTGCCGTCTGGCAGTGGCACTGCAGCCTCCCTTCCTAAGGCCTTCCTAGGCCCTGTCCCATTCCCAGCCCTGGGCAGGAGCGCCATCTGCTGCCTTCCCAGTGGTATTTCTCTCGCCCTTTTGTGGATTTGTCTCCCCCGCGCTCCACACCCCCCAACACCCTCCATATTCCAAGTGATAAAATCATCCCAGGGTTGACAAAAAAGCATGGAAAAATGCCAGTACCTGGATCCAAAGCTATCCTCAAGGGTGTATTTTTGGGGTCTTTGAGGTTGGGCCCACCTGCCCCTTTTCGAGGTTAGGGTTCCCTATGCCTGAAGGCCCTGGAGTCCTTGCTATGCTCTTGACTTATGTATCTTTTTTATGTGTGTGTGGAGGGAATCCAGGGGAGAGAGTGTTAATGGCTTGAATTATTTATAAACTTTCTGTTTTATGTTTCAATTATTGGAGTAGTCCCTGAATATATTATCATGGAAAGAGATTTTAGAAGTAGGAGAGATTTGAGGACCTGCATTTTAGAGTCAGACTAAGCTCAGTCCAAGTTCTGCCCCTTTGTACAAGCAAATTTATCTCTATGCCTCAGTTTCCTCATCTTTAACAAGGCTAATATTTAATTTCATGAAGTTGATTCTAACAGAATTGTGAAGGTTTGAGGAGTATAAAATAATTCGCATAGGATTGTGGAGAGGATTAAAAGATAGTTTTTAGCATAGTGCCTGGAATGTAGTAAGTGTTTGGTAAATCTTTATTGAATGAGAAAATGCAAAAATACAGGAGATTCCCTAGCCCTGCTGGCCCGTGGGTAACTGCTAGTAATCATTTGATCTCTGTATGTCAGACCTGTCCTGTCCAACAGGAATACAAAGTGATGATTTGATCATTATATACTGTATATATGTGTTGAAACGTCCCTCTGTACCCATAGCATGTATAATTATAATGTGTAAATTATAAGCAAAAAAGAAAATACATTGTGAGCTGCAAATATAAGCTGTATACGTAATTCAAAATGTCCTAGGAGCCACACCAAAAGAATAAAAAGAAACAGGTGAAACTGATTTAATGATGTATTTTATCAAAACCAACAGATCCAAAATACTATAATTTCAACATGTAATTAACATGAAAAGTTATTAATGATATATTTCACATTCTTTTTTTCATTATCAAAGTGTTGCAAATCTAGTGTGTACTTGTCACTCAGACCACATCTCCACTCTCACTTACCACATCCCAATAGCCCAACAGCCACCTATGGCAAGCGGCTGCCATATAGGACAGCACAGGGCTGACCCCTCCCATTCTGCACCTGGCCAGGTGTTCTAGCACCTGGCTGGCATATCTTCTGCTGTTTCCAAAGAGTTTCTCCTCCTGGGATATGTTTGTCTCTTGTGTCCTGGCATATAAAGCACACCCCGAGCTGTACTTTCTGCCACCTCCTTCACTTGAAATTCTGTTCTCTGAAACACCCTACACAACCATGTCTCCCTTCTTTACCTTTCTTGTAGCTCAGCCCCTGAGTCACCAGACAGCAGTGTCACATCGACACAGAAACAGCCCCCCAGTAGCCGCTTGTCTTCTCTGTCCTCCCAAACGGAGCCCACCTCGGCTGGTGACCAGTACGAATGCTCCAGGGACCAGCAGAGTACCAGTGTGGACCGTTCCAGCACTGACCTGGAATCTACTGATGGAATGGAGGGGTCACTCCCACTGGACTCCTGCCCTGCAAAGAGAGTGGACGACTTCTCCTTCATCGATGTAAGTCAATAACCAGGAGTATTGTCCATGTTGGAAATAGTAATTTTTTTCTTAAATGAAGTTCCAGCATCTCCCATTGAATTTCCCCTTTTAGGGGATAGAATCTGTACTTATTCCAAGGATCCCTGTAGGAGATACAGAAGGCACAGTCTTTGAGATGGGACTCACTTGTGCATATACTTGGATCTGCCATATATCCATTATGCATCTTGGAGCAAAAGTCTTCACATCTTTAAGCCTCAGATTTCCTTTTTTTTTTTTTTGTAGGGGAATCATTGAGGGTACAAGAAACCAGGTTACACTGATTGCATTTGTTAGATAAAGTCCCTCTTATACTTGTGTCTTGCCCCCAAAAGGTGTGTCACATGCCAAGGCCCCCACACCCTCCCTCTCTATTCTCGCTCTGCTCTTCCTTTTCCCATCCCCCACCCTTCTTCCCACTCTGCTCTTCCTTTCCCCCCTTCTCTCTCTCTCTGCTCTGCCCTTCTCCTACCCCCACCATGTACTAGGTCATTAATTGTCCTCATATCAAAATTGAGTACATAGGATTCATGCTTCTCCATTCTTGTGATGCTTTACTAAGAATACTGTGTTCCACTTCCATCCTTAATACAAAGGATGTAAAGTCGCCATCTTTTTAAAATGGCTGAATATATTCCATGGTATACATATACCACAGCTTGTTAGTCCATTCTTGGGTTGGTGGGCATTTAGGCTGTTCCACATTTTGGTGATTGTAAATTAAGCTGTGATAAACAGTCTAATGCAAGTGTCCTTATGATAAAAGGTTTTTTTCCCTTCTGGGTAGATGTCCAGTAATGGGGTTGCAGGATCAAAAGGGAGGTCTAGCTTGAGTTTTTTGAGGGTTCTCTATACTTCCTTCCAAAAAGGTTGTATTAGTTTGCAGTCACACCAGTAGTGTAAAAGTGTTCCTTTTTCTCCACATCCATACCAGCTTCTGCAGTTTTGAGATTTTGTGATGTGGGCCATTCTCACTGGGGTTAGATGATATCTCAGGGTGGTTTCGATTTGCATTTCTCTAATAATTAGGGATGATGAACATTTTTTTCATATGTTTGCTAGCCATTCATCTGTCTTTAGAGAAGGTTCTATTCATGTCTCTTGCCCATTGATATACAGGATTGTTGGCTTTTTGATGTGAATTAATTTGAGTTCTCTATAGATCCTAGTTATCAAGCTTTTGTCTGATTCAAGATATGCAAATATCCTTTCCCATTGTATATGTTGTCTATTTGCTTTGGTTGTTATCTCCGTAGCTGTACAGAAGCTTTTCAAGTTTAATTAAGTCCCATGTGTTTATTTTTGTTGTTTGAGAGGACAGTGGAGTTGTAATTGCCATGAAAGTCTTCTTCATAAAATCTTTCCCCAGGCCGATATTTTCCAGTGCTTTTCTTATGCTTTCTTTGAGGATTTTTATTGTTTCATGCCTTAAATTTAGGTCTTTTATCCATCTTGAATCGATTTTTGTGAGTGGAGAAAGGTGCGGGTCCAGCTTCAGTCTTCTACTTGTGGATATCCAGTTCTTCCAGCACCATTTATTGAATAGGGAGTCTTTCCCCCAGTGTATGTTCTTGACTGGTTTATCGAAGATTAGGTGGCTATAAGATGTTAGTTTCATTTCCTGGTTTTCTATTTGATTCCAAATGTCTATGTCTCTATTTTTGTGCCAGTACCATGCTGTTTTGACCACTATGGCCTTGGAATACAGCCTAAAGTCTGGTATGCTGATGTCCCTGGCTTTGTTTTTATTACTCAGAACTGCCTTAGCTATACTGGGTTTTTTTTTTGTGGTTCCATACCACCAAAAGAATTATTTTTTCCAAGTCTTGAAAGTACAATGTTGGTATTTTAATAGGGATGGCATTGAATTGGTAGATTGCTTTGGGAAGAATACACATTTTAACCATGTTGATTCTTCCCAGCCATGAGCATATGTTCTTCCATTTGTTAATATCCTCTGCTATTTCTTTTCTTACAGTTTCATAATTTTCTTTATAGAGGTCCTTCACCTCTTTTGTTATTCCTAGGTATTTCATTTTCTTTGAAGCTATGGTGAAGGGATGTGTGTCCTCAATTAGCCTCTCATCTCGGCTGTTATTGGCACATACAAAGGCTTGTGGACATTGATTTTATATCCTGAGACATTACTGTATTTTCTGATGACTTCCAGGAGTCTTGTGGTTGAGTCTTTGGGGTTCTGTAAGTATAAGATCATATCGTCAGCAAAGAGGGAGAGTTTGACCTCCTCTACTCCCATTTGGATGCCCTTTCAATTTCAATTTCCTTCTCTTGCCTAATTGTATTGGCTAGAACTTCCAGCACTATGTTGAATAGTAGTGGCAATAGAGGACAACCTCATCTGGTTCCAGTTGTAAGTGAAAAAGTTTTCAGTTTTACTCCATTCAGTAAAATATTAGCTGTGGGTTTGTCATAGATAGCTTCAATCAGTTTAAGAAATGTGCCACCTATGCCTATACTCTTCAATGTCTAATTAGAGAATGCTTTTTCTGCATCTATTGAGAGGATCATATGGTCTTTGTTTTTGCTTCTGTTGATATAGTGAATAACGTTTATGGATTTGCATATGTTAAACCAGCCTTGCATCCCTGAGATGAAACCTACTTGATCATGATGTGTGATTTTTTTGATGATAAGCTGTAATCTACTGGCTAGGATTTTGTTGAGAATCTTTACATCTACATTCATTAGTGAAATTGGTTTGAAATTCTCCTTTTAAGTTGGATCTTTTCCTAGTTTTGCTATCAGGGTGATGTTCACTTCATAGAAGGTATTGAGGAAGATTCCTTCCTCCTCCATTTTTTGGAATAATTTCTACAGTATCAGAATAAGCTCTTCCTTGGAGATTTGATAGAATTCTGGTATGAACCCATCTGGACAAGGACATTTTTTGGGGGGGAGGTTTTTTATTATTTCTTTGATCTCAATGCTTGAAATTGGTCTGTTCAGGAGATGTATTTCTTCCTGGCTAAGTCTTGGGAGAAGATGTGATTCCAAATATTGATCCATTTCCTCCACATTGTCAAATTTCTGGGCATAGAGTTTCTGTAATATTCAGAGATAATTTCTTGTATCTCTGTGGCATCTGTTGTTATTTCCCCTTTATCAGTTCTGATTGAGGTTACTAGAGATTTTACTTTTATTTCTAGTTAGTCTGGACGAAGGTTTATTCATTTTATTTATTTTTTCAAAAAACCAACTCCTTGTTTTGTTAATTTTCTGAATGATTCTTTTGTTTTCAATTTCACTAATCTCTGATTTAATTTTGGATATTTCTTTTCTTCTGCTGGTTTTAGTCTTAGTTTGTTTTTCTTTTTCCAATTCCATAAGATAGCTTGTAGATTTGTTGATGTGCTCTCTTTCTGTTTTTTGGATGTAAGCATCTAAAGTGATAAATTTTCCTCTCAGGACTGGTTTTGCAGTATCCCACAGGGTTTGGTAGCTTGTGTCTTCATTGTTGTTATGGTCAAGGAAATTAATGATTTCTTCTTTTATTTCTTCCTGTACCCAATTGTCATTCAGCATAAAATTGTTTAATTTTCATGCCTTTGTGTTAGATTGAACGTTTTTGTTGGAGTTGAGTTCCACCATTAGTACCTTATGGTCTGAGAAGATACAAGGTAAAATTTCAATTCTTTTGATTCTGTTGAGGTTTGTTTTATGTCCTAGAATATGATCAATTTTGGAGAATGTTCCATGGGGTGATGAGAAGAATATATATTCTTTATCTTTGGAATGGAGTGTTCTATATATGTCTGTCAAACACAGTGGTTCTAGGGCAGTGGTTCTCAATCTTCCTAATTGCCGTGTTGTTAAAAATTGAAACAAGGGGTTGTGACCCACAGGTTGAGAACCACTGTTACCACTGAACCTCTGTCTTATTTAAGCCCCCTATAACTTCATTTAATTTCTGTTTAGAGGATCTGTCCAGCTTTGTAAGAGGAGTGTTAAAGTCCTCTGTTATTATGGTGTGATAGGATATCATATTGCTCAGACTAATTAAGGTCTGTTTCAAGAATCTGGGAGCATTTAAGTTTGATTCATAAATATTTAGAATTGAAATGTCTTCTTGTTATATTTTCCCCTTGACCAATATGAAGTGTCCATCTTTGTCTGTTTTGGCTTTAGTTGCTTTAAGACTTCCAACCCTTAACTCTGAGTTTAATTTATCTTTGGAGGCTAGGTGTGTTTCCCGCAGACAGCAGATGGATGGCTTGTGTTTTTTAATCCAGCCAGTCAGTCTGTGCCTCTTCAGTGGGTAATTTAAGCCATTAACATTTATTGAGATAATTGATAGCTGTGGTAGCATACTATTATCTGAGTTTGTGAAAGTCCATTGCTTAGTTTTATCTTTTGCATCATTGTGGAAGCTACATTTTGTCCTTTAATTTCTGGGTGCTTACTTTGCTGGTGGTCCATTGTGATGGTCAGTGTGTAGAACAGGCTGAAGTATTTCCTATAGAGCTGGTCTTGTTGTGGCAAATTTCCTCAGTATTTGCATATCAATAAAATATTTGATTTCTCCATCAATTTTAAAGCTTAGCTGGATATAGAATTCTGGGATGGAAATTGTTCTGTTTAGTAGATTAAAAGTAGATGACCATTGTCTTCTGGCTTGAAAAATTTCATTTGTCAAGAAGTCTGCAGTCACCCTGATGGATTAGCCCCTGTAGGTCAATTGGCACTTATTCCTGGCAGCTTGCAAAATCTTTTATCTTGACTTTGGACAGGCTCATCACAATGTGTCTTGGAAAAGCTCTGTTTTAGTTGAGACAACCTGGGGTCCGATATCCCTCTGAAAGGAATGTATCAGAATCTTTGGTGATATTTGGGAAATTTTCATTTATAATATTCTCTAGTGTGGCTTCCATTCCTCTGGGGCATTCTTCTTCCCCTTTCAGAGATACCTATAACCTATAACTTGAATGTTTGAATGCTTCATAAAGTCCCATAATTCTGTCAGTGAATGTTCTGCTTTCTCTCTCTTCTTTTCTGCCTCTTTAACTATCTGAGTTATCTCAAGAGGTTTGTCCTCTACCTCTATAGTCTTTCTTCTGCATGGTCTAATCTGTTATTGATACTTTATGTTGCATCTTTAAGTTCCCTTATTGACTGCTTCAATTCCCTCAGCTCTGCCATATCCTTTCTATATTCTTCATATCATTCATGTCTTATTTGGTTCTTTTGGGGGGATTTCCTTTTGGTTATTTTCCACTTTCTCAGTAATTTCCTTCATTGTTTTTATCATTTGTATTTTGGATTCCCCTTCTATTATTTCTAACATTTCTTTATAGGTGGAATCCTCTGCTGTAGCTACCTCACAGTCCCTTTTGGGGTTGCTCTGGACTGGTTTTTCATGTTGCCAGGATTTTTCTGCCGATTCTTCCTCATGAGTATTTTCTTTTCTCTGTTTCCTTGCGCTAATTTTCTTTTCACTTCCTCTTGCTCTTTAAGTTACTGTGCCTCTGGCCTAAGGTTTCAATGAGTCCTTTTGGTACAGGACCAAAAGGATGAGAAGATGAAAGAGCAAGAAGGGAAAAAGGATTTTAATAAAAGAAAAGAGAGGAAGGAGAGAGGATGAGTAAAAGGGAATATTGACAAAAAGAAGAGCGGCACATACAGAGGGAGACAGGAGTAATAAAAGTGTACAGTAGGGCACTTTAATCCACACCTTAAAAAACCACAACCTCTGGGGGTGCTGGTTTGGGTGGTTCCCTTGAGGTCAACAGCTCTTTGCCAGCCTGAGCAGACATGGTACCCCACCTCCACCAAATAGAGAGGAAAGACAAAATACTATAAATCAATATACTACACTATACTCAAACCAAACCAAACAAACAGAAAACCTTACAGGTTGAAATTGGTGGAAAAACCAAATAACCAGGACAGAAACACTAGCAAAAAATGAAATTCTTATTATTAAAGAAGGCAACAATGGAAAATTATGTTTACACTAGAAAAATGAAGAAAGAAAAAAAGAAGAAAAGAAAAATCTAGGGGGGAAAAGTTGAAATAAAAAATAAAATCCAAAATAAAAAAAAGCAGTGTGTATATTGTGCTGAATATTGTCTGGACAACAGGTGATCTTCTGGGGTATGAGATGCTAATCACAATGTTGATATAGCTGTATGAGAAGGAGATTGGTGGCCTCTGCTGACTACTTTGCCCTCAAACCTGACAAGATTGAGAGCTTGAATCTCTCCTCAGCACTCTTAAAAGATACTTAAAACCATTAACCTTGGCTAAGCAGAAGCTTTCCCAGGAAAGCACTTATTGCTGGGATCTTTCCTGAAGTGGCTGCCCACTTTTTGGTGGGCCAAAACTGGCCTCACTCTATGCCCCTGAGGGCCAAGGCTGCAAGGCAGCCGTCCCACTGCCAAACACTGAAAGTTCCGCTCTTCCCCGGAGTCTCAGTCCCAGCCTTTGGCACTTCTCACAGTCACTACATCACTCACCCAATGTCTCCCAGCCCAAGCATCGCTATGCGACCTGGAGGCAGCGCCTACCGGGTCAGTTCTCCCACAATGGCTATACACCCAGCCCACAGCTGAACAATGTTAGCTCTGTTCTGGCCCAGTGGCTCAGCCCCGTGCCCTAGACAGCACTTAAAGTCACCCACACTTTCCCCCAAGTTCTCCCAAGGTAATTCAACTGAGTGCCCAAGACCAAACAAACAAAAAAACCCACAGGAAAGGCTGTCCCTGTCTGCAATCTCAAACTCACAGCAGCAGCAGCCCATTCGCAACCACTTGCAACTTCTCCACTGCTTTGTCCTCCTCTTGGGGTCCAGAAGTCTCTAGATGTTTCCATGCATCCCCAAAGGGATGTTTCTGGGCAGAGCCCACAAGCCAGAGATGCCTGGAGTCCTCTCTCCCCAATCTCACTGCTCCCGGTTGTAAAGAATCTGTTACTCGTCTGCCATTTTGCTCCCAGAGTTCTTATTTACTTGAAATTAGCTTGGCGGCTCCACTGCCTCAAATATAATCACATGTTCCAGTTAAGACTAACCTAAGCCCTCACCTTAAGTGTGGGCTCATCATTGCACACTTAGAAAGTCTTGGGTTATAGAATTTCTCCAAAGAAGACCTGAGCAGAAGAAACCAACATTTCACACAAGAATAGGCTCTCACACAAGAGAAGTCCCATATGGTGACAGCTCTCAGCTCTGAGCCTTGGTCAGGCTCTGAAATAAGGGCTTTCCATGCCTGAATTCAGGGACTTCTCTCAGCTCCCTTAGGACAGGGAGCTATGATTATCTCCTTTTTAGAAGTAGGGACACTCAAGCTCAGAGAGGTGAAGTGCATTGCTCATGGTCACACAGCCATGATTTGAACCAAGCAGAGTTTGATCCAAGACCTTTGAATGCCTCACCACTGTCTCCCACTTCCTTACTGGGCCCGACTGGATGATCTGCACCCCTGGTCCTTTCATTGGGATGGTGATGGTCTTGGAAACCTTTATGACAGTCTACTTGCCTTGGCTCAGAGTGTTGTCTTTAGGGATGCTTGAAAGTGAATGCCTGGTGTTTAGCAGGTTGCTCCATCCCCTTCCACCCACACCCTACATGAGTTCAGGAGAAACCTGAACCTGTCAGCTCAGGGACTCTGTGAATACAGTTTACATAAAGACTTAGTTAGATGGTAGATCCCATTATTCATTAAAAAAACAAACATTTATTGAGCACCTACTGTGTACTGAGTATTACCCTAGGTTACATTCTCATATAATGTCACCAGAAGGAGAAAGGCATTTCCATGCTGTAACTATCATGTGCCAAGCACTGTGCTAGGACACTCAGGTTCATTGTCTACCTGATTCTTTTCATCAGCCTATGTGGTATGTTTCATGTACAGATGTAGGCTTAGGTGTTTAGGTTACTATGAAAATGTAAAAACACTGGCCCATGTGCCAACTAAACAGCCTCTCACGTATCAACTGAACTACACACAACCCCCTGTGGTGGTGCCCTCTATTGATGGTTCCCTTCCTTTTTCCCCCTCTTCTTCCCTTCCACCCCTAAAGCAAACCTCAGTCCTCGACTCAAGTGCCCTCAAGACCCGGGTGCAACTCAGCAAGAGAAGCCGCAGGCGGGCTCCCATCTCCCACTCCCTCCGGCGCAGCCGTGTCAGTGAGTCAGAGAGCAGGTCTCCTTTAGAGGAAGAGACTGACAACAAGTGGATGTTCAAGGACTCAACCGGTATGCCCAGTCCTTCTCTTCTCCCAGACACCACACTGAACAGCAGGAAGGATTTAGATTGAGCCCTGGGAAGAACTTCCCAATTTATAAGGCTTTAGAATATAAGAAAACAATTGCACAGGAAACTGATTTCTTGCAGAACTTATCAGAAACTAGGTTAAAAAATGTTTTGAGAGATGATATATTAGTTGAGGCTGTTTGAGTTACAAATGACAGAGACATAATTTAATTGGGTTTCACTATTTCTGTTTTTATCTTTGTTGAATTCACCTTAATACTTTCTTTAGGTTTACTTGCTGTATTTTTGTAGATTCTTGAGTTGAAACATCATTTATTATCATTCGTTTTTGTTTTCTAGTAAATTATTTATGGCTATGCATTTTCCTCTAAGGATTGCCTTGGCTGCATTTCATGTCAAAACTTGAGCTGAATCTTGAAGAACACATAAGAATTAGCTAGGGAAGTGGAAGTGTCAATCAACAGGGTCAAAAGGACAAGAGGTCTGGAAGAACATTGTGTGTATGTGGCAGGAGCATCTTTAAACAGTTTAGTGTCACTCAAGCTGGGATTAGCAAGAATTATACTGAAAAGGTAGGCAAGGGACCAAGTCATGGAAGACCTTGAAGCTTTGCTAAGAAGTTAGATTTTATCTATACATGGAGATCCTTGAAAGATTTTTGGTTTGGGGTTTTTTTTTTTTAAACAAGTTTATTCTTAATATTTAAGAAAGAAAATTTCTTCTTATGGTGGAAACTGTGGCAGCTTACCTCCCCTCTAAGTCCCCACAAGCCATTATGGGTGATTTTGTTCATTGGTAATTTAATGGTGGCTATAGTAGAATGTCAAACCAGACTGAGCTGAGTGAGAGGCACTGCTTCTGACCAGTCACCTCAAATAAATACTTGGAGAGTTCTCTGTCCCTCTCCCATCCCATTTTTGTTATTAAAAGAAATGTTTAATTACCTTGAGTGAGACTTTCCCTGCATACATTCTTAGTTTTCTGAGCCATACTGGCTGGAGCTAATGAATACCAAATGAGGGACAAAAGTACACTTTGCTCTCTGCTGGGACATGGCACCCTCAGTCTTGAGGAGCCAGCCAGGGGCTGGGGAAGGCTGAGGCCTGTGCTTTCCGAGTGCGCCTCAGTTCCCTGCTTAGCCTGGGCTCTCCAGACCACCAACCCTGCTTTGCCCCCACCCCCCACCCCTTACCATTGTCCAGGTATCAGGAAGTTGAAATTCCTCATCCTTCACACCTGAAAGTCTTTTGCATGGGTGATCTATGCAGCTTCAAGCATGGGAATTATCCTGGATGTTATCCCAGAAGGATGAGCTTGAGGGGGAAAGAAAGTGGTTTCTGGGTCCGCCTTTGGGCCACTCTTCGCAAGACACACAGTGCTCTCCACACTCTTCTCTAAGAGCATAACCCCAACACTTGTTGACTGAACACATTCCTGGCCCCTTTCCTGCCTCTGCCAGAGATTTCCTTCCATCTCTCTGACTTGGAATGAGCCAGGGACCCAGGAGGTGGAGCTGACTATGTCTTCCCTTAAGAGCAGACTTTCCTACTCTGCCTAGGAAAGAGAGGCACAGTAACACAGTTAATAACACAGTCTAACTTAGGAGGCAAAGAGAGGGCATAAAAGCAAAGCACCTGGGTTTATCTTCGTCATAAGATGGGCTGGTAGTATCTTTTGTGCAGGGTTGTTGAGTTTGCGTGGGATACGTGTGCAAAATTGTCTGTTACATGGGACTTCATTACGTGGCAGCAGCCAATGACTTCAGTGCCCTTTTCTTTGCAACAGAAGAGAAATCGCCCAGGAAGGAGGAGTCAGATGAGGAGGAGAAGCCATCTAGGGCTCAGAGAACACCAGTTAGCCATCCTCACAGGACACCGGTGTTACCAGGAGTGGATCCGGCAGTGCTGAAGGTACCAAACCTCTCACCAAGAGCCACCTGGTGGCCATGGTCCTTGAATACAGCAGCAAAAAGAGCAGAGTTCTCCCTCCCTCCCTCCCCTCCTTCTCTTCCCTCCACCTCTCCTCCTGTCTTCTTCTTTCTTATTTTTGGAATAGTTTGCAACTCAGAGATTGCAAGAATAGTACAAAAAGTTTTCATGTACGCTTCACTCAGCTTTGGCCAGTGATGGTTCCTCATGTGAGCATAGCACAAAATTAGGAAATTGGCCTTGGTGCAATCCTATTAACTTACTTGGATTTCACCAGTGGCTTTATGTTGCTTAATCTCTACTGTCTGTCTTTCCTCAGCCTCTAAACCTTCTGCTCTGTTTGGTCTCGCTGCTAAGCCTCAGTTTGCTTATCTGTAAAGTGGGCTAATAATCCATTTTAGCAGTGGTGGGTGTCTGGAAAACAGAGTGAACAAACCCAGCCTTCTGAGGCTTTTAAGGAATCCAGTCTGCTAGGGGAGGTAGGCACAGAAAATGATCATTTCGATACCAAAGGACCAAGGAAGACATCACTGGGACCACGTTGCACTCTCTTGAATTCCCCAGAATGCCCACTAGGTCATGGATTGCCTCCCTCCTCCCACCTCTGGCTCCAACAAGCATCTCTCATAGTTCTTGGATCAAATGGTACTTAATTTAGGCAAGGGAGGGAGTGCTTTTGCACCTCCTGTTCTGTCCCAGGCACTCACAAGTTTACTTTATGACCTCAGGAACCCTGCAAAAAGTAGTTCTCTCCCATTTTAATGAAGAAGAAATTAAAGCAAAAAAAGCCTGGTTTGTTTTGTAGAATTCCTCAACTCTGCCTATTCTATGCAGGTCACAACAACCTCACAGAGGAGGATCATGAATTTATTACTCCCTTAGTATTCTTACAACGATAAAAAGTCAATAAATAGTGGGTATGTGCTGGTTTCTATAATTGATTTTATAGGCCCTGCACATGTGAACAGCTTCCAGCCACTATATTACGCCAGAGGTCTTCTGACTTTTTTTTTTTGTTTTAAGGATCAAAAGAAATGATCTTCACCTGTAATCCTAGCATTTTGGAAGGCTGAGGTGGGTGAGTTGTTTGAGTTCTGGAGTGCAAGATCAGCCTAATCAAGAGTGAGACTCCCCTAAAAATGGAAAAATAGTTGGGTGTGGTGGCAGGTGCCTGTAGTACTTGGGAGGCTGAGGCAGGAAGATCACTTGAGCCCAAGTGTTTGAAGTTGTTGTGAGCTATGACGCCTTGACACTATACACAGGGTGACAGAATGAGTCTCCATCTCCAAAAGAAAAGAAAAGAAAGAAATCTTAGTAACACGGTCTAACTTAGGAAGCAGAGACGGGGCCCCAGGGCTCCTGTGTGGACATTGTATCTCCTAGAACAAATCCCTGGATCCCTGTGTACAGCAGGAATCCACTACACTCTGCAGAAAATAAGGCTCCTGCTGCTCTTTCTAACCCAGCCCGCTTGAGCCTGGTAATAGTCAGCCACATTCACTTGTTCACTCGGGCTAAGTCTCGGCCATAGGCAGCCATAGGAAATCGTCAAGGAGGTTGCAGGGCTTGTTCTGGAAAGAGCTGCAGAGTTGTGCACGGGGCAGACACAGTATGAAACCCAATTCTTGAAAACTGCTATGACTTTGGGCAGACTGCTCAAAGTTTCGAACTTCAGGCTCTCCCTTTGTAAAATGGAGAAAACCCAGATCTACCCTGAAAAGAATATTTTACATGTGAAATGAGCCAACATTTATCATAGACTTTATGCCCCCAGGGCGTCCAAATGAAGACTTTAAGGCTCAGGAGCTGTCAGCAGACAGTAGTGGTGGTTGCTGTTGCTGGGGGCTGCCCCAGAGCTGCCCGAGAGACAGATGCCACCACCACACTCTCACCCTAGGTCCCCTTGGGGACTTTCTGCACACCGTCTTAACTTACTCCATTCCCAGCATGCCTTCCCAAGATGGGTGAAAACCCATGCTGCCACTTTCCCATGGGACTCTAATAAGCTATAAAGTACTTCATTTTTTCTTTTTATTTATGTGGATACAGGAGTGGGAACTTAATGGAACTGAACCTTCGACAGTCTTTGTTTACATGGTATCCCAAACATCACCCATAAATTCACCATACATAGGGGAAATGGGAAATTGTAGCTAAATGTACCTTTATTTACAAAATATTCATTATGAAATTTTACAAAGAGATGGCTGACACATAGAGAGTATTTTGTAAAATTTTGTACTATTTTCTATTTTCCCTACATATGGCGACTTTTATGGACAATGTTAAGATGCCCTGTAGATTGTCAGGAGGATAAAGAAGGTGGTACATTGTTTGCTGGGACCACTATGAAAAGTGGCTTTTTAGTGATAGAGAACGTGATTGTGAATTTGGGATGATTATTTGATCTTGATGGTCCAGGATAGCCGCCTGGAACACCAGCCTGACCTCTTATTTTTCTCAGTCCTTGTGTTTCCTGCCTGAGTCCATTCAGACTCAGGGGGCCCTGTGCTTGTAGAGGGTTCACCAAGCCTGACAATGTCACTGGATGGGGCCCTTCCTCAGACAAAAGGCAGTTTATAGACTCAGCTCTCTTCTCTCCCCAGGCTCAGCTGCACAAGAGGCCAGAGGTGGACAGTCCTGGCGAGGCCACCAGCTGGGCCCCTCAGCCCAAGGCTCCCAAGTCCCCCTTCCAGCCTGGGGTACTGAGCAGTCGCGTGCTTCCTTCCAGTGTGGAGAAGGACAAGAGGTGAGGGGGGTCTTGGGGAGAGAGGGTCCCTCCCCTCCCAAACTGAGGATGGACTTTTAAGAGATGTTTGTAACTTTTGGAGATGAATAAAGGAGAGTTTCAACTTTTTTTTCTCTAGCAACAGGGGTTTGTTTACATGAACTCTCAGCTCTCTGCTATCTACTATAAAAAATACAACAGAGGTAGGGAAATGAGGCTGGCATCGAGGTCAGCCAGCTTCCCTTCTTCCCTTCACCCTGCTACCTCCTACGCAGAAAACCAGGGCTCTGCTTTTGGAAAACTACTGATCTAGTTTTTCCCTATTCAGACAGATGGGGAAATTGAGGCTTCCTCCAACTTCTTTCCCTCCAGGGAAGTGTATTTGTCTTGGGGTCTCAGGGAGAACTGAGAAAGTGGATCAAAGGACACAGCCAGGTTGAATGAGAGATTTCACTCAGTTCAGCTGCTCTTTGCTCTTTGTGGAGCAGCCGCCCTGTCCTGGTTAGGCCCACCTGGTACAGAAATAAGCACAGCCCAGCTCCTGCCCCGCGGGCCTCTCAAACTGGGGTGTCTCAGCAGCTGGGGTGGAGGTTAAGAACGTGGAACCTAAGGTCACACAGCTGGGGTTTAATTCTAGCTGTGCCACTTAAGAGCCACATGACCTGGGAAGAGTCACTCTGAGCTTTAGTTTCTTCAGCTCTGACATGGATTTACTAACCATCCTAACCTTCTGAGGTGGTTGTGATGACAAAAAAGGGATGTGTGTAATTCCCTTGCCATGGGCCCTCGCATGCGGAAGCACCACTGAAGGAGAGCGGAACTCTTATTATGAGTACTGTTAATGTGTAAATGTTAAGGGCTGTTCATGATACTGGGGCTTTAATAAGTGCTGTCGCAGAGCATGGCAGACTGTGGCCCACAGGCCAGATCCAGCCCACTGTCAGTTTTTGTAAATAAAGCTTTATTGGAATACAGCCGCACCATGCATCTCTGCATTGTCTATGGCTGCTTTCATATTGGAACTGCAGAATGTTCACATGAACCATGTAGACTCCCTGGAGTCCACAAATTCCAAAATAATGACTCCCTGTTTCTTTCTTTAACCCCTGCAATCAAAGAAGAGGTCAGGATAGAGACAGGAGGAAAAGTGCCAAAAAAGGCTTTCAAAAGGATCTCCGCTTGGTCTGAGTCATGATGAATAGTTAGGTCTTAGCCAGAAAGAGGGGCAGTGAGAGGGAATCCCAGGCAGAAGCCACAGTGTGTGCAAAGGCCCAGGGAGGCCTGGTCTATCCTGGAAGCCCCAGACAGTGTGTGTTGCCAGAGCACAGAGTGGGCTGTGGAAAGCAAAAGGGAAGAGACTAGCAAGGGACAGGCCACCGCTGAGATGTCAGAATTGCAGGACTGGCTCCAGACTTGGCTGAGGGCAGCTGGGTTTCTCTGGGAGGGCAGCTGGGAGGGCCTCAGAGGCCTCTCTGGAGGCCCGGGCTTGTGCTGCTACTATTGGGCAAGGTTTGGCTAACCCCTGGGGTACCCTAGAGTCTGTCCAGGACTCTCCCTCCCTCCTCTTTCCTAGGGTAGTAAGCACAGCAATTCAAGGCCCATCCCTACAGCTCTAGAGTCGCCTCATCCTTCTTCCCCTGAGCTGCAGACCCCCACCCCAACGTACTCTCAATCAGGTCAGCAATTTCCCTGAGCTCTACAGGGCCATGAGGTCAGGCACTTCTCTGAGATCAAAATAAGTCAAGTCCTGTGTGTTTGTGTGTTTGATTATCAAAGCAGTTCTCTATAGAAACTTTAGAAAATATAAAATTATAAAGCAGAAAAGAAATTCATCCATAATCCTGCCCTGCAAAGACCTCTACTGTCAATATTCAGGGGTCTGCCCTTCCTTTTTTTTTTTTTCACATAGTTGAGATTACAGCCAGTGTGAGCAGCTTTTATTCTTGCTTCATGGTTTATGTAAACATTCTCTCACGCTTAGGAAGTAAACAGTCTTCCAAAGCATGATATTTTCTCGAATGAAAGTTTTAAAGAGTGATGACTATTGTCTTGTCCAAATGATACGTTCTCGTTTCTAAGAAATTCTGAGAGCACAGAAAACTACCAAGTAGAAAGTAAAAAACACATCTCAAAAATATAACCAATTAGGTAGTAGTTACTCAAATGTATTCACTTTGAGAAAATTCACCGAGCTGTGCACATACGATTTGAGTATTGTGTTCTTCAGTTTTAAAAAGTTAAGACAAATCTCATCTCCAGAAAACAATCATTGTTAACATTCAGTAAACAAAAGATATCTTTCTGTGTATGATGGGCATTTGTATTATTCAGAGTTCTTTAGAGAAACAGAAGGTATGTACACACACATACACACACACACATCCCCATATGTTTTTATATATATAGGGAGAGATTGACATTAAGGAAAATTGGTTTACACTGTTGTGGAGGCTGGCTAGTCCCAAATCTGTAGATTCAGCCAGCAGGCTGGAGATCAGCCTGGAGTTGCAATTTGGATCTGAAAGGCTGTCTCCTGGGAGAATTCTCTGTTCTTCCTGGGAGGTCAGTCTTTTTCTAGTATGTCCTTCAACAGATTGGATGAGGCCCTCCTATATTTTGGAGGGCAACCTCCTTTACTCAGCACCTACTGATTCAAATATTAATTTTGTCTAAGAAAAAAGTGCCTTCAGTGAAACATTCTAGAATAATGTCTGACCAAATATGTGGGTACTGTGGCCTAGCCAAGTTGACACATAAAACTTAACCAGTGCAGGCATTTACTCGGCTAAAGATAGAAGGATAAATAGCTATGTAGGTGACAAATGGATGGATGGATGGCAGTAATTTTATATGAGATGAATTTTTATAGCTGCAGATTATTTCACAGAAGGGATATGTCATGATTTACATGACAGTCCCTATGGTTAGACACTATGGCTTATTTCTCCTTCTTACTAACCATATCTACATGGGCATCTCTGCATCTCTGAGTGCTCAATCCAGCCCATGCCTTGGCACTGGGATAGAGATCCGGGTACCACACACCCTGGGCCTGGGGTAGCCCCCAGTCTGATGCACACTTGCCTCTCACTGGCTTCGTGGTTTCAGGTCAGAGGAGCCCTCTCCCCAGTGGCTAAAGGAGTTGAAATCCAAGAAGAGGCAAAGCCTTTATGAGAATCAAGTTTGACCAGGTAGGTACAAAGGTGCTCTGCAGAAGGCCTGGGAACTTAGGTGGGGGGCAGGGGGAGAAGTGTGGGGTGGAATTCTGAGTTCCTATAAAGAGGGTGGTGAGCATCTGTTTCCATTTGGGGACAAAGCTGGGCAGCCTAGAATGGGTGGGTAAAAGGCACCAGGCCAAGAGTCAGACAGCCTAGGCTTTGGATTTATTTGCATCTGGCCTGTGTTTCTTGCTGCATTTCATTCCTTCTTTATAAAGTGGAAAAGCAAGAGATCAGAGGTTAGCTTCATCTGAAAGTTTCCAATTTTCACATGGGGAATGTATTCATGTACCACCTGTGTAATTAAAAATTAATGTGAAAAAACTATATTAAAAAAAATCAAGTGATTAGTTAAGCCCTCGTATAAATCTGAAATGACATACATTGTGTGGACTTCACCTTCCTCATCTGTAAAATGGGTCAGCAGTGCCCACTGAGGAGGTGCTTAAAGTCTTAACTGAGCTCTGCCTGTTTATGTTCACGTAGGAGCGGACAGTGTGTGCACCCTCCGAGCCAGCACTGATGAGATTAGCACGAGAGTCTCACCATCCCTTATCTGCAAACTTCCCTTCCAAAAAGCTCTGAAAACAAAGCTCTTTTTATAACTCACCTGGTGATAAAACCTGACCTGAGTGGATGTAATGTATTTAGACTCCATTTTCTCCACTTTATATGAATATTTATAGTACATTGTGGGTATATATTGTATGCTTGATTATGGGGGTGTTATACAATTTGTATATAATATATGTTACATGAAAACCATATATATATCATATGAACCCATACATATATAAAAACATCATGTAACAGGGTGGCGCCTGTGGCTCAAAGGAGTAGGGCGCTAGTCCCATATGCAGGAGGTGGCGGGTTCAAACCCAGCCCCAGCCAAAACTGCAAAAAAAAAAAAATCATGTAACACATATACACATTTTAAGAAAGGAAAAAACTGTATTAAAATTGTAATACTCAGTATATACTGATAACAAAAAATGAATATGAGTCACATTGAACACCTCTTACAATTCCAGAGTCATACATGACTTGAATATAAAAATTTAAATTTGCAAATAAATCTATGCTCAAGAGATTTGGTTAGGGGATTGGGGCTTGTATTTATTTTGTGTTTAATACAGTACATGTGCTATTTCATTTAAGCCTCCAGCAACCCATTTGAGGAAACTGAGGCTCAGTATTGAGACTGGAACCCTGGCCTGACCTTAAGTCTCACACTCACTCCACTGTCTCAGGCTGTCTTCACCTTCCTCACCTTCCCTGCCCTCTGCCCCCACAAGTTTCTTTCCTGGCCTTGGGCTTCTGGGGATGCCTTTCTTAGACCATATCAGAAAGGGTTTTAAGGTTTGATAATAGAGAGAAATGAGGACAAATGTTCCTGCTGCTGACACCAGGATTGTCCCTTCCTCTCCAGACAGGGGACTCTGCCACGTGTCCAATTAACAGAAGCCTTAACCATCAGAACCCACAGAGGAGGCTGAGCTGCTGCCACTCCTTCCTGCACCACGCTTCCTGTCATGCCTGGGCCCTGCCTGTAGGGTGGAGGACACCGTCCAGTGGCCCCCTCCCCTTGGCAACTTCCCCAGATCCGGACTGGAAGACCCATGCTCTGCAAGCATTTGCTCACCACCCTAGACAGCACGTCTGACTGAGAAAGAAGCCAGGCTGCCCCAAAACATCTGTATGGGTGGTTTTGCTTTTTATGTGAAAATTTGCATTTCTACCTGCTCTAGACACCTTCAGCACCTTCAAGAAACATCAGTGAGAGTCTGGACTATCTCCTTCGGTTCTGAAAAACACCTG
Organism: Arctocebus calabarensis; assembly: GCA_963573935.1. Lineage (NCBI taxonomy): Eukaryota > Metazoa > Chordata > Mammalia > Primates > Lorisidae > Arctocebus > Arctocebus calabarensis. The sequence goes on along the minus strand of CAUYON010102810.1, from coordinate 61,029 downwards.
AATTGTGAAACCACCTCTTCACCACACCCCAGGGCAGGTGTTTTTTGGAAGAACATTTCCAAGGAAGGTCAAATGGTTCCTTTCCTGCTGTAGTCTTGGTCCAAGGCATTACCACCAGGATAGGGGTTTTGACTGCTTTGGGGGGCAAGTTTCTTCTCAAAGAATCAGCAGTTCCACTTTTTAAACCTTCCCCGATGCTTTCAAGACTATTTACCCTTCTGTGTGCATAGTTGATCTGTGTCATTTAATGTCACCTTTGTCTGCTTTAGAAGGCGATAAAGCAATAATTCAGCCAATTTTCTTTGAAACTTGATGTATGTGTGTGTGTGTGTGTGTGTGTTTACATTAAAGGACAGGAGGAAGGGTGTGTGAATAGTTTGTTTTGAAGTATCCAGTCACCGCAGGTTATCTAGTCCCTATCCCAGCATTTTAGGAATTTTAATTGTCACTCTTGCATATTTTCCTGGTTTCTCTTCATTGGAGCTCTGATTTCTGTGGAGTGACCTTTGTCCCTGGGCCTCAAGGGTTCCTAAACTGCAGCCCAATGGCGGTGCCTTTGCCACTTAACATCAGACCTGCCCTAGGGATCCTCTTCTCTCTTTAGAGTCTTTTTTGAACAAACCTGGCCTTCTGGTGGTTCCAAATTGGCCTCAGAACAAATGCACGAATGAGGGGTACTTTTTGTTTCTTCTCACCTCATTTTTTCTGTGCTTGACTTCACCTACTTTTCTTGGTCCAAGAAAAGTCTTAATGGAAGCCCTTCTTTGCCGGGGAGCCCCCCAGGCAAGGGATTCTGGACAGAAGTGCAGGATGCTAGCTAAATGACGAGACGTTAGGCTTGCCATGCCTCTTTTTTCTTGTTAGCTTTATATGAGCTCATTCCTGGGAATCTCTAAGACCTCTGAGGGCTTCAGAGGCTCTCTGCACTAGCCTTTTTGGAAAATCCTTAGAACCAGCCTTCTCACTTCTAAAGCACAAGGCTGCAGCAAACATCACAGATATGCTTGGCTGGCCACATGCCATGCCTAGAGTTGCCATAATCTTTGTGCCAACCTGACCTGGGAGATGCCCACTGTCAGATGCTTGGGCAGTTCATAGGTGTGATTTCTGAGGGGCCTTGGGGCTGAGTTTCCTCATGCCCAGCGCCAGCCTGATTTGGAAGTGGAAGGCACTTGTGCCCTCCTCCTTCCTCACCCCTACTTCCCAAGAGATCAAAGTCTTTCTTGATAAATCCATTATTTGCAAATGGTGTCAAAACATGCTTCTGTCTCCCTAGCCACTTCTCAGAGTCTCTGTCTGTCCACCTTATCTCCCTCCCTTGCCTCCTAGTACCTCACCTTCTCTCTCTTAAAGAGTGGGTAGGGGTGGATAGCAGCCCTCTGTTTTTCTCTAGATTAAGATGAACACCTATATCCTGGTGTGGGGTTGTGTTTCAGCACCAGGGACAGCACCTGAGGGACCACGGCCCCCACCTGCACCCTTACCTACCGATGGGTGGTTTCTGCCCTGTTGGCACCCAGCCTTGTGTCTAGAAGCCTCAAGCATCTGGATTTGGGCGCTGGGCCTTGCTTGACAATCCCCCTCTTCATTCGCTGAGCTAGGAGTTGGTCAGTTATCTTGGCCATTTGGGGATTTAATTCTTCCAAGAACTGTTTCCATTGATTATTTTTTTTAAAGATTCAATTAATGTTTTATAACAATTTGGGTGTGGTGACTTTCAACATCAGTGGGACTCCCCTTTAAAACGCACTCCTCGTGTTTCAGCCCTAACTCCTTTTCTCGGTTGTGGTCTTCCCTTCAGGTGGAAAGGGCCCTTTGGTACCACCTCAGGCAGTAGGAAGGAAGGGACCTGCTCTTAATATGTTGGCACTCACCAGGCAAAATTCTTCTCAACTAGTTGTGTTCTAGTCCAAGAATACCTGACAGGAGAGAAAAAAGATCTTTTGCGTAACCTCTCACACCTTGATTGGAAATAACCCGTTTAATTCCGTGTTGATGAGGACATACAAAGTCCACCTCTGCTTTGAAACTGACTAGGGCAAGCCCAGGTCTTCTTCACCTCCTTTCACTTTCTGCAGCCTTGTTCCTCCAGCAGCACAAAGCAGACAATGCCAGCGACCCTCTGAATTCAGCTTCCCATGACCTGTGGGCCCTGTTCAGGATGGACACAATGAGGCCAGCAGGGACCGGTGCTCTGGAGCCTGTGCAGAGAGCTGGGCCTGTGGGTTATTTATTTCTCCTCTTTCTGAACTGTGGGAGCTCTTTGGGGCTAAGCAAGGGGTTGAAGGCTAGTTTTTCAAGTTTGCCTGGAGCCCCCTTTGTAAATCTGTCTTCTTTTAAACTCCCTTAAATATGCCTTAATATCTGTGTGCAATCAAGTCACCTTCCCCCCTGGGGCTTTGGCTGCCCACAAATGAGTCTTACACAGAATGCAAATCCCTGTGTATGTACCATCAGTCTCCCTCTCCCCCACCCTCTGCCCCTTTGCGCATCAGCATTTTGACAGCTGGTCTTTTAGTAAGTCTGTATCTTTTTCCCCTCCAGTAGATAAGCTTCTTCCTGGCCCTTTGCCTAATGAAACAGAGGGTTTTGGGCTGTGAAATTACATGGTGAGGTTTCAAGAATCAGTGTTGGGGAGAATCAGTCCCACCAGAGAAATTCCAGTGAAAGGAAAACTTTGTGGTATTTGGGACATTTGGGGTTGTGAGTGAAGCTGACCTGGCAGCCGCAGGTTTTCCAGGATTCAGGGAAAGTACAATGGGATAAGGATGTTTTCCAGGGGGATGGGGGGTGTCAAACCAAGTCACATGCTTTTGGACAAACGTGTTGTCCTTCATGCTTCCCCAAAAGTGAGGCCAACTTCCGGGTATCCCTAAGGAGTGAGAACAAACATAGGCACGAGCCTTACCCCTTAGGGGCTGAGCACAGGATTTAGAAAAGCCCTCGGTGTGATTTTCCTAAAGGAGACCACAGCTACTCTCCCAATGCTGATGGCTGCCTGGTTGAGCTGTTCTTTAAAACAACTTTTTTTTATATCATGTTATACTCCCCAGATGGCTCTGTGTGCAAGGCAAAGGTAATGTACCCCTCTCTCTATCATTTAGATGCTTAAGTTGTAAAGGGGAGACATCCTGTGGCCTCTCAATGTGCCTTCCTCCCCTCCACCATGTGTTAAAACAGGAAAGCCGGAGCCCCGGCATCATGATTCTGTGGGGTGGGAGGGTGGTACTGCTGACGTGCAGGGAGCCACTGGAAGCAGGCGGGGTGCACTCCACATGCTGAGGTGCTGCTAGCAGTCACTCTGTTGAAATTCCTGGCAGGCCAAGGCTCTGGAAGCCTAGAGCCACAAAATGCCAGGAAGCACGAGTGTGCCAGTCTGCACCAGTCTGTGTCTCCTTTTGTATCTTCCCCTTTCTAGAGATTTCTGCCCCACCCCCTTTTTTGGTCCGTTTTGGCTTCTAGAGGAAGAGGGGTAGAAAGCCAGGCCCTCTTCTCTGGAAAGTCACCTTGAGGTCTCTGGCAAGTTAACCCTTAACAGCAATACCTCTCAGCCTGTCCCCTTTGCCATCCCAGGATTTCCTTAAATAGCTGCCCTTGCACCTGTCCTGTAACATCTTCCAGGCCTCGGACTGGCAGCTCCTTGACAATCTCTGGTGGCATCATGCCAGCTAAAAATTATGCTGTGTCTGAAGAAGAATTTGAGCTTTTTAATGATCTCATCCCACATAGCCTTATAGATCTTGTAAATAGGGGGCTCACAAAAGTAATATATTGTATTATGGAAGATATTTTGTACTGTGCTGTTTCCTAAATCCTACAAGTCCTGCACTTCCCTGATAATTATGACCCTTCACATGCTTTGTAAGATGGGCTGGGGGGATGGAAATATGTATAAATATAGTATATATTTTCCTAACCTGCCTTCTGGGTTCTTCCTCAGATATCTGAGTCATGATAGGGAAAGGACTCGAGTTCAGTGTGTAGCAAAGTTAAGCTTCCAGACTGCAGTGTTCTTGCAATTGCCTTATGAATTCACAAGCTCTAGGAGTTCTGAATGGAAGGCAGACGGGAGGCACTTTATCCAATCCCAGAAAAAATTCTCTAACTGTGTTCATCTTGAAATACTTATATTTTTAATGTTAAAAAGAAGGGGGCGGGGGGCTTCCAGGACCTCACAGAGTATTGGATGTCTACAAGTGCTTTTATATTTTGTAACTGTAAAAAAGGTTTCCTATGCACAGAAGAGCAGTCAAAAATCTGGTTGACTGCAATAAAACAAGATACTTGCATGTACAGAGACGTTGTATTCAGACTATGAAAATAGCAAATAAAGCTTTGAAGCAAGTTGCACAGGAGAAGTTGATGCGTCCACATGTGAATGAATGAATGGAGTGTCCCGAGCATGCAGGCCCTGCCTGCTGCTGGCTGAGCCCGTCTCTGCTGAGCTGTGGTGGGGCAGCTGGAGGGCATAGCCGGAGTCCCGGGAGAAGGTGTCCATCCAGAGTCAGAGGCCGTGGAAACAAGATAGGATTTCCCTTCAGACTGACAAGTGCTTAAATCCTTATTCTGCTGCCAGCACCTCATGGCTGTGAGAGCTCTCTCTCTCTTTTCCTTCCTTTTTTCTTTTTTTTAAGAGACAGGATCTTGCTCAGTCACCCAAGGTGAAATGCAGTGGCCTGATCAGAGCTCACAGCAATCTCAAATTCCTGGGCTCAAGCGATCCTCCTGCCTCAGGCTCCATACTAGTTGGGACTACAGGCACATGCCACCATGCCTGGCTAAATTTTAAATTTTTTTTTAGAGATGAGGTTTTGCTGTGTCACCCAGGCTGATCTCGAACTCCTGGCCTCAAGCAATCCTCCTGCCTCCTAAAGTGCTGACTACAGGCGTCAGTCACCATGGCCAGCCTGGGATATCTTGAAGCACTGGTTCTCAGTGGGGGTAGAGGCAGCGACATTAGTGGGTATGAGTTTAACGCAGTGGTTCTCAACTGGCTGGATTATACCTTTTGGGGAACATCTGGCAATGACAGGAGACATTTTTGCTTGTCACAAGGAGGGGAGATGTTATGGGCATCAGTAAGTGCAGGCAAGGGGTGCCGCTTGTCCTATAATGCCCAGGGCAGCCTTCTCCCCTCTCCCTTGCCCCACCCCAAGTGACAATAATGTGGAGACTGGGAAGTCTGGATATAGGAGATGGGGCACGTGCAAGTGCTGAGCACATAGTAGGTCCTCAGGATCCTCAAGGACATGATGGAGGAACCACGCCATCCCCACCTCTGCCTTCTGCTCCATCTCCCCAGTTGGGGGCCATTGCACCCTGAGTTAAGGGGTCAAAACCAGCTCTACTTTTCATGAGCTTGGGCAGGAAGTAGCACCTTGATTTGAAGGCATAAAGTCACAGGCACTGCACTGAGTGATTTGCTTACGTTCCTCGGATGGAGAGAAGGTTCTCCACTGACGAGTGATGGGCCTGCAGCTCTGACCTACAGTTACACCTAAGGTCTGACTCCAGAATCCAGGTGTCACACCATATCCCACCACCCTCACCCTCCAGGCAAGATAACTGAGTTCTATGCTGACTTGAGAACTTCAGCCAAAAATGAATAACAACAATGAAAGACAACCTTGTTGCCTAACAATTCCTTCCTTTGCTCCACCATTATTTTATTCATTCAATAATCATTTATTAAATGAATTATATGAATTATAAATACCTGCTAGAGGCAAAATTATACTTCGTTAGATGCTTTAGAGATGCTTGGACTCACTATTTTGGGGGGGCATAAATAGATGACCATCATGATCACCTTTATTTTTATTAAGGCTAAGAGCCCAGGCCAGCATCCCACCACCACCACCCTGTATCTTTACCTGTCTCTACTAAGTTTCTCCACCTACAAAATGGTCACAATTCCTCCCCTTGAGGTGGCTCATGAGGATTAAACATGTGCAGGAAGTCAGCACAGTGCCTTGCACATTGTAGGTCTTCAATAAATGGTAGCTATTCTTTGTAGAAGCTTTTTATATGCACAAAATAAATCTTCTTTGGGTCTGTTACAGCATCCTTTGAAAATAACTTGGAGAGCATATTTAAGGGTGATCTGATTCGAAATTTAAGCACATGGCACAAGGAAAATGGAGGGCTTCTGGGGTCCCTCAAAGATGTCATAGTCCCCAATAGGAAGATGGTGGCACCAAGAAAGAAAGGGAATTGGTGGTGGAGGGGACACCCTGATGACCCTGCTTAGTACTGTCCAGCTTCCCACAAAGTCAATGAGGTCCATCTGCCCCCAGGAAGTCATCAGAAGCCATGGCTGAGGAAACAAGCACTGGGGCCTCCCTGGACCCGCTATTGGAGTGAAATGGCCTGAGCAGAATTGGGTGGACAGGGCGCTGCCTCAGCAGGCTGGGATGTGCTGGGTTGTCAAAAAGCGCCCATAAATAGGATGCTCCTTGCGAGGCAGGCCAAGTCTGCAGAAGGCCGTGACTCCTCTGTGCTTCCCCGGGCTACAGCAACAGGTGCATTCTGGGACAGGCGGGTGGCGGGAAGTGGAGCACCGCCATGGAAAGCCTAGACTGTTGGTGGTCTTCATGGCACGTTCAAAACATATGGGGGTATTGAGGTCGAGGCCAAGCAAGAGGATCCAGACGGCGATTGAGCCCAGCTGGGGGTGGAGCTAGGGACCCACGCAGCCTGCATGTCCGAGGGTGGTGGCCAGGGTCTGAGCCCTGAACATGTGCTTGGGGTAGGAGAGTCCAAGACAGAGCAGCACTGTGGGAGGGAAATAGTCACACTTAGAACCTGCCAGGTCCCCTGAGGGTACCCCATAAGCTGGTGCAAGCCCTGTTTCCTGCTGAGGCTGGACACAGACAATAGACTGCATCCCAGAGCTGTGGGGGGGGGGCATGGGGGTAATAGTTGGGTAGGGGTGTAGATGTGGGTTCATTATGGACCATGATAGATGTCTGAAATGGGCAAGTGTTCGTGTGAGAGAGACAGAGTGGGTCCTGTGTACCCATGGGTGGGGTATGACTCAGTAATCCTGGGAGCTTGTGTGAGTGTATACGTGTGTGTGCACGCATGTGTGTGTACTAATAAATACAATAAATAGAGCAGTCCTGTGTGTATCCATGTGTGCAACAATCATTGAAAATCCTCTGAGTTACTCTTGCAGGAGCCTGTGTTATGTGTCACTGTCCCCATAGTGGTGATAAGGAACTGTGCATGTCTGTGTCTCGGAAAGTGTGAAATACAATAAGTGTTTGGTACATGTTTATGGAATGATAAATGAAATGCACGGAAACTAAGCTGGAGCAGGTGTCTGCGGATGTGGTCTCTAGATGTTTGTCTGTCCACCTCCCACCATGTCTACCTCCTACCATCTCTGGTCCCCTGTCCATTCTGGTCACCCAGCTCAGGGCTTGGTACTGAGAAGGTGCTCACAGAATCTTTGCTGAACAAATAATGAGAGAACAAAAGACTATACTGCCTGTAGTATGGAGCGGGGTGAGAGCCCTGCAGAGGAAACCCCTGCAAGCCCACCCCTCTGGCCAGGGTCCAGAGGTGCTACATCTGCAGAGACCAAAGAACCCTAGCTTGGGGGAAGGAGTGGAGGGTGGGGAGAAGGGCGTGGGCTTTGGAGTCAGGCCCAATCTTGGCCACTTACTGTGTGCCTCAGGGAAGTGCCCTCACTTTGCCGAACCTTAGGATTCTCTATACACTGGGGATCCTGATCCCACTGACTCTCCACGTCTGCATGCCTATGGTAGGTTCTCAGTGGCTGTTTGTTGAATGACTGAATGACTAAATGTTGATCATGAGCAATGGCCATACTTTATAGGCAGCAAGGTTCTGTAGCTCATCCTCACCTCCAATCATGTCACTGTTTCTTCCATGTGGACTTGGTGACTTGTTTTCCTTTGGTTTGAAGCCAGAGGTGTCCCTGGGAAGATGGCAGAACAGCATGGAGCACCGGAACAGGCAGCAGCTGGCAAGAGTCATGGAGGCCTTGGGGGCACCTACAAGGTACTGGGAGAGGCTCCAGGGGGTCTAAGCCAAGGGCTGTTCCTGGGCTTCAGGGTCAGCTCCCTGGCTAGGTGGCCTTTCTCCAGAAAAAAGCCGCAGCTTGTTCAGCTGGCTGGGCCAGGGAAACTGCTCTGGGTGGGTCCTTTTACTGCCACCCCTCTGCTCCAAGCCTGCTGCAAGAGTTGGCAGTATCTTCCCTCTTCCGTGTCCTTGTATGCAAAACGGAACTGGTCACTGACATCCCACCTGTCTCCAGGGAGCACAGAGGCCTGGGAGTTCTAGGAAACATGGCTTTGAGCTCTGACCCTCCTGCCTGGCCTCAGCCCAGTTTTTTGTCCCCTCTGAGCCTCAGCATCTCCATCTTTACAATGAGGATGATGCTCATACTCCTTGGTGCCCAGAGCTGGCTGGCCTGAGGGCTAAGAGGCAGTTCCCTTAATAAGGATAGCTGATGGAGGGAGGCACATGAGAAATCTAAGGGAGCATCTGAACGTGCAGGCCCTGCCTTTTCCAAACCCTCTCAAGGGCTTTTGAAAAACCATTTGGGATGAGGTCTGAGGAGGGGGGGTTGACTAAGGCAATAAATGAGGCAGGGACATTTCTGAGGATGTTCTAGGGGCTGTAAGTGGGGGAGTCTTGGAAGGGAGGGATGCAGCATCCTGGCTTTTGGGTGACATTGGGCAAGCTTTGCTCTGGATCCTCAGCTTTCTCTTGGGAATGCACTGTCATCCTTTCCTGCCTTTCTTTGTCACCTGTGGGCACTTCCCTGTCCAAGCCAGTGTGGGGAGTAAAAGAACCAAGAAACTTATCAAATCTTGGTGCCTGCATTTAACTCACTGTGCAACCTGGGGCAAATGTCTTACCCTTTCTGAGCTTCTTGCATTCCTTTTATAAAATGACCAGAACAGATACTTCCCAGAACCTTCTACAAAAACAGTTTGTGCTCTCAGGTGGGTGAAAGAAGCAAAACCTTGGTCTTCCTTTGCAGCCCCTTCCTTCCTGGGACTTGGGCAGGTGAAGGTCAATGCAGAGTTTGCAAACAGGCGTTTCATGTGTCCTGCACAGGGTTTTTGTTTAACAGAGAAAGTTCAGATTAAGGAGAATATAAATTTCTGGCCTCTCTTGAAAAGTATGGAAATGTGCCTCTCTCTCTGTAGATAGAGCGGCTTCATTTCCCTTTCAGCTCTTAGATTCCCCACCTGGCTCTTGTCAAAATTATTTGAGTTGCAATTTCCCTGTTGGTTAATCAGTCTAATTGAGGCTCCTGGAGGCGTTCCCTCCATGGCCACCAGAGGGCAGTGCAGGACCGCCTAGGTGCAGGTACCTAGCAGAGTGGACGGAGCAGGTGGACTCTGCGCCCGCATCAGGGCAGCGATAGGAGCTGGGAACCCTGCAGGTGTGGGATGGTTAGGATGCTGTTCTTCCAGGTGGTCGTGTATGAACTAGAGAACTTCCAAGGCAAGCGATGCGAGCTCTCAGCCGAGTGCCCCAACCTAACTGACAGCCTGTTGGAGAAGGTGGGCTCCATCCAAGTGGAGTCCGGGCCGTGAGTACCTAGACCCCCACCCCCGGCCCCTCTTCATAGACCCCCTAAGTCTTCCAGGAGTATGAAGATCTGAGTTCGAGCTCTGGATCCTTTGTGGGGCCTGCAACAACTCCCTTCCCCTGTGCGGGCTCAGGGTCCCCATTTGTAAAATGAGACTTGCAATGTGACTTCTCATGCAGCCCTTCTAGCTCTGGATTTTTGTGATTAATAACAGGGAACCATAGAAAGAACAGAGAAAGGCAACCCTGCACCTATCTCTGTGACTAGAAACTGAGACTTAATATACAGAGGGTGCTGGGGAAAAAATGTATATACATTTTAAGAAAGGAAAAAATATCTACTAAAATTGTAATACCCCAGTCACATTGGACTTCTGCAATTATAAGACATGCTCAAATGTGGACTTGTATTCGTCTTTTGTTATCAATAGACAGGGGGTATTACAATTTTAATACAGTTTTTTCCTTTCTTAAGTTGCGTATCTATTTTTGGCACCCTCTGTGTATAACTTTAACAATAATTAGAACGCCTATGATTAGCATGCATCATATCATTGAATCCTCAGAATGACCATAAGAGGGAGGTGCCTTCTTATTCCCATTTTATAGATGTAGAAACTGAGACCAAAGTTGTTAAGTGTCCCCTCCATATCCAGAAGGAAAACAGGCATCCCAGCTGGGCTCTTGAATTTTCATCTTTGGACTGAGAGTCCAGTCTCTGGCACTGAATCATCTGGGTGATCTTGGGCAAGTTTCTTCACCCTTGAGGTCAAATTTCTTCACCCTTGTCAAATGGGGATAAGAATGATACAAGCTTCAGAGAGAGTTTTTATGAAAATAGATGGAATGATGGCATAAATAAATAATAATAACAATATAATATGAACAGGAAGGAGAAGGGAGGTGGGCTGTAGGAGACAAAAAAAGAAGAAGGAAGAGGAAGAGGAAAAGAAGAATATTACAGAATACTCACTACGACATGCCTACGTTATGCTAAGGACTTTTCCGAGCACCATGCATAGATGTATATTTTCAATAACATGACTTAGGGGGTCTCAGACAGTTTCTGACCATTCTAGTAGCTCCTTCAATACCAGGTCCAGGAATCAGTAGTAGGATTGGAGAGAAGTTCAAAGGTCCTCCCTCAACTACCCTGGCTATGACTCAGCGTCTTCCTCTCATAGGTGGCTGGCATTTGAGCGCAGGGCCTTCCGTGGAGAGCAGTTCGTCTTGGAGAAGGGGGATTACCCTCGCTGGGATGCCTGGTCCAATAGCCATAACAGCGACAGCCTCCTGTCCCTCCGGCCTCTGCCCGTTGTGAGTTTGGCTCCTGCCCACTCCTGGGAGTTTTCAGAGCGGGGTCTGCTAAGAGCCAGTCAAACAAGCTCATTTTACATGCCAGGTCAAGGGCTTAGCCAATATGGACCTGTGGAATAAGAAGTGGGTTACTGAATGAACATCGGGTTGGGGGTTGGGACACCAGGGCTCACATCTTATATAAGCCAGCCATGTAGCTGGGCTTCCCTTTAGAGGCCCCGAGCCACACAGTCCAGTCTCAGATCAGTAATGTGTGGTCAAAGAAGCACAGCCCAGAGGTTGACTTCAGAGAGTAACTTCAAAATAGTGTCAGTCCTTCACTTGCATTTTCCCCAATGCCTGAAAGGGGCACAATGACACTTTAAATGCGGCCTTTCTCTGTCACCCCTTTCAGTCACACTCAGTGGCCACATTAGCCCTTTCTCCTGGTCACATAACTGAATCCTCCTCAGACAGCAGTGGAAGAAGGAGACGGGCATGATTCAGAGTTTGGCTGAGGGAAGGGAACACTCGTGCAGGAGGACTTCTCATCTCCTCCCCTCTCTGGCCTCAGCTTCCTATCCGTTTAATAATGGGACTGAGCAAGATCTGAAAGGTTTCCTTTCACTTTCAATCTCGGCTCCAAGGTTCCTGAGTAAACTGTCTCTGGAGGAATCGCCAAGTACCCCCTTCCTCCAGCAGTGGGCTTGGAGGTGGGGTCATCTCCTGAGTCCCCTCACTCCTGCAGTGGGTGGAAGGGGTAGGCATGGTTTTGTGGGGACTTATTGATTCTTCCTGGCATCTGGAGCCTCCCTGATCAATCTTCTGGGTGTGGGAGCAGCTGTGTCACCCCACAATCTTGTCCTCAGGACGGTCCGGATCACAAGCTGCATCTCTTTGAGAACCCAGCTTTCAGCGGCCGCAAGATGGAGATAGTGGACGATGATGTGCCCAGCCTGTGGGCTCATGGCTTCCAGGACCGTGTGGCGAGTGTCCGTGCCATCAACGGAACGTAAGGGACCCAACCCACATGCTTGTCCCTGCCCCATTCTCCACTTGTCCACACCTCTGGCTCCCTAATGAATCTACTCTGTTCATTTTTTCTTACACAGTTGTTGTTTCTTGTTCCTTCGGGTCTGGAGGGCCTTTGAACTCACTGCCCCTGTGCCATCCTTGTCCCTATGGTACAAATGTCCAGTCGTCTACACACCTGTACTATAGACTTCTGGGAAACCATGGCTCATAGGGAGTTTTACCTTTTTTTTTTTAATCCAGTGAAATCTCTTCTCCCCACCTGTCCCCATCTGAGTCTCTATAGCTTTTCAGAATGTCTCCAAGCCCTTGAGCTAATCCTCAGACTGTTTTTTCACTCCGACAATCCTTACCAAGGGATCCAGTGTGTATGTATCTGTCTAGGTGTGACCACACTAGTGCAGAGGGCAGGCTTATCACCTCCCCTACTCTGGGCTTCATATCGCTGTTAATGCAATCTTAGGCTCACCTGCCCTTTATTGGTGATTACATCTAACTGTGTGCGTGTGATCTGGGATTGAACCTTGAGAAGTGCCACCTTTCCCTGATCATAATTAATTCAACAACTTTCTACTGAGCATCTGCTATGTGCTGGGTGTGGGGATACAGGGGACAACCTTCGTCCTCAAGGATTACATAGCCTGATAGGGAGACAGACACGGAAACAGGTATTACAATTCATTGTGATCAGAATTGTGAAGGGGACACACAATGGGCCCTGGGAGTTCCAACAAAGGTGATTGATTCAGCCTGACTGGGAGTCAGGAGGGACTTTTGGGGGGAGACTTCTAAAAGGGGGTGTAAAAGATGCAAATGAAAGGGAGAGAAGGGGAATAAGGATGACGTAAGGAAGAGTGTTCCAGGTAGAAGGAACAGCAAGCACAAGGGCTCAGAGACATGGCAGGTTTGAGAAAAGTGGACTAACAGGGGTGTTGGGGTACAGAGTGGAGACATGAAGCTAGAGATGTTTTGTGAAGGGTCATGTGGGCAGGGTAAGGAGGTCGGATTTATCCTCAGGGTACTGGAGAGCCAGTGAGGAATTTAGGCAGCTGGGGGTGCACCATCAGATGCTGGCTTTATTAAAAGTCTTGGTCTGGTTTGGGGCCGGTGGCTGGAGGCAGATGGCGTGCGCTCAACCTTGGTCTCCCTGGCAGGTGGGTCGGTTATGAGTTCCCCGGCTACCGCGGGCGCCAGTATGTGTTCGAGCAGGGGGAGTACCGCCACTGGAACGAGTGGGACGCCAACCAGCCACAGCTGCAGTCTGTGCGCCGCATCCGCGACCAGAAGTGGCACAAGCGGGGCTGCTTCCTCAGCAGCTGAAGGGCACCCCGACCTCTGTGGCCTAGGCCTGCCCTGGGGGGCGGCAAGGGCAAGAAGAGGAGGCTCCAGGGCTGGGGCCAGGGGCTGCCTGTCTACCCTTACCCGGAATCTGCTCAATAAAGCCTGGGGTCGGTCCCCCACCTGCCATGGTCCTCTGCCTGGCTTCCTGAAGGGGCGGGGCAGCTGAAGAGGCTGGGGATGGAGGGTTCTGCGAGTCCCAGGAAAGAGCTGTGAGCTGTACCCCTGTCCTAGCAGGCAGAACCTGGTGCACCCCTTGGCCTAATCTTGTGTTTGTCTACCGATGTGTCTCCCTCTGAACGTCTCCTTCCATCTAACCTTCCATCCGACCCCCCAGTCACCCACCCACCTACCCACCCACACATCCATCCACTCATTGTTCCATCTTTCTATATTTTCTTCTTTCCACTAATTCATCTGTATTTCCTTCCACCTTCCCAGCCACACATCCATCCATCCATCTATCCACTCATCCAGCCATCCAGATTATATTCTTCCTTCTTTCTGCATTTCCTTCCTTCCTCCTCCTCATCTTTCTACCCGTCCTTCCCTCCATTCGTTTCACCAGCCACTTGCCCAGCGACCCATCCACCCTGTCTCCCTCCCATCTAGCCATTCTTCTGGTGGTCCTCCCATCTATCCGGCATTTCCCCTCCATCTCTCTATGGGTCAGTCTCTGTTGTCATTAATTTATTCAGCAAATGCCATGCCCTGTTCCCGGCACAAAGTTTTCCTGCCTTCTATGAGAAAGAAAGAGAACAAATAAACAAGTAAATTTTGCATATTAATGTTGAGAGATGGTAAGTGCTAGAAAGAAAAGTAAAGTGGTGTGAAAAGATAGAGGTGATGTGGGTGGAGGTCAGGGAACTCTGCTCTGAGGAGGTGACATTTGAGCTGAGACCCGAATGAACCATGAGAACATTCCCAGCAGAGGAACGAAAGATGTGAAGGCCGTAGGCAGGAGTATGCTTGGCTGACGAAGAAATTGCCATGAGGCTCGTGGGTCTGAAATTGAGTGGGGACAGAGGGTCAGAGGGAGTGGGTCAGCTCATTTGGGGTACCCATGACGGATTCTGGTCTTCTCCACAGGACAAGGGAGCCATAGAGTGTTTGAGTCAGGCAAGCAGTGGTCTGCCTTGGGGGCTAATAGGATCTCTCCACCTGGGGTGCAGAGAACGCATTATGAAGCTGGGGGTGGGGGACAGTGGAAACCAATCAGGAGACCACTGCAGAGACCTGGGTGAGCTGTGCCGATGTGGTCCACCAGAGCTCGCTCTTCCATGCCTCATTACCTCTGTTCCCCCACCTAGAGGTCTTCTGTAGCCTTGGCTGGGGGTGAATGAGTCCCCATTCCACTTCCCACCACTGAACACTGCTCTGAACCTTTGTGATTTCCCCTGGGCAGGAAAGCTTACTGGGGAGCTAAACAGGGACATTGGGGTGGTGCCAGGCACAGATGAGTCTCTTCTGTCCGCATATGGGAAGAGAAAGGGTGTCCCACCAACAGTCAGCTGAGAGTGGACTTCATGCAGGCAGGCAGGCCTGGGACCTGCCTTCACCCCTCACACCTCCAGGCCCGCATCCTTTCCCTGACACTGTGCCCAGAGCCTGTCTCAGCCAACTGCAGCCTCCTGTGGCTGCTGCAGCTGGTGCATGGGAGGCCTACGGGGGCCTCAGGAAGGTGCAGAGAAGGATATGGCAATTTTCAGTTACTTCAACCTGCATGTTTTAAAAACATATACACAAAATCACCTTGACTTTTTACTTTGGAGTGTATGAGACAGCTCAGTGGGCTCCAATAGGGCAGGGGAGCCCAGTAAAGAGGCAGAAGGTGGGGGTTGAGTTCCCTCTATGTGGGGATGGCAGCACCCCCCCATTCCTTCCTCCTCCTAAGACCCATCCCTTCCTCCCTTTCACAAGGAGAGCCCTTGTCATGCTTCTTAAATCAGTGCTTACTGTGTGCTAGCTTGAGGGCTAAGGGCATTTTAGGACCCACCACCTCACTGAATCCTCTGAATGAGATTGGGACATGGGTGTGGTTATTCATCCTATTTCATAAATGAGGAACCTGAGGCTCCGAGAGGCAGCATCACCTGCCTAGGACCACACAGGTAAGAAGTGTTGGAGATGAGACTTGATCCCTAAGTATTGACTCTAGAATATGGTGTTCCCAAGCCCCAGCCAACTCATGTATCCAGCAGGGTCAGGGATTCACCAGAGAAACATAGTAGAAAAGAAAATGACAACAGTGGCATCAGTTGCAGTAGTGATGATGATGATGGTGGTGGTGGTGACGGTGATGACAGATACTGCAGAAGAGGCACTGTGAGCCAAAAACTCATCTCTGGGTGTTTCATGGTTTCATCTCTAATCTACAGACAGATAATAAGGATCCTCATTTGCAGAGAAAGAGACACTGAAGCCCTCCGGGGTCTGGAGCTGGGTTGATTCTGGAGGTGGGATCCACGGCAGCTCCAGCCAGTCACTGATGTGCAAGTGACTCTGTTTAAAGTCTCAGACCCACACACTGTCTGTCAGGCATTGCTTGCTCTCTGCAAGTAGCCCCATACAATCCTCTGAGATCAGAGAAGGCAAGCCATTGGCTGAGGTCACACAGCCCAGAAGGAGAAGAGCTGGGACCCCAAGCCTATCTAACTCCAAAAGCTAGCACCAACCTAGACTCAAGACGTTTCTTCTTCCAGGGCAGAGGCTGAGAGTGACAATAAAGCAAGAGTATCCTTCAGGTATAAGAGGTTGAGGTTTAGTGCCAGCTTATCACTTTACCAGTTTCCATGAGAGGCAGTGTTTCTGAGTGGTTAGAGGCATCCAGCCAAGGGTGGAAGGGAGTGTGGCTGAGCTGGGCCCTTGATCTGCACTGCCTGGAGTCCATTCCGGGCTCTGCCACTTACTGTATACTTCCAGAAAATCCTTAACCTCTTGGTGCTTCAGTTTCCTCATCTATAACAAGCACCTAACAAAACTACCTATTTCATGAGATTGCTGTGAGTATTAACCTGGGTTTACGTTGCAGAAGGGGCTTTGGACAATGGGTAAAACAAAGTACGTTCTCTATAAGTGTCCATAATCCTCTTCCTCATGGTTGTTTTTTGATGATGAGGATGATGTGGCTTGCAGACACAAGATGCTGGAAACAGGCTGCGTGGTTGTACGGAGCAGAAAGATTTTCCAGTTAATTGTGAGGCACGAAAGTCACCCACGGAAACAAGGAAAGAAGGATACTACACGGTTGTGGTTCAGAGAATCTGCACTAAAACCTTACAACAAGACTGTAGGGACAGGGGCTGTGCAGAACCCAGAGTGTGAGCAGGGCTCATGGGAAGAGGAGCTGCAGCCTGAGAACTCTCTGGCACCCCTGCCCTGGGAATGCACCATTGCAGAGCCTTAACAAAAGCATCCCCAACTCTTGATTCTCTGGGGGGGGGTCTTCTTGCCACTTCCTGATGCCAGCTCCCTCTTCCCCAGCCTCCTGGACATCTTTGATCTGCCACGTGGATTGTGGCAGATGCTGCCTGTGCTTTCCCTATCCCTTACACCGTGGTCCCCAACCCCTGTGCTGTGGACTGGTATTGGTCCCTGGCCTGTGAGGAACTGGGCCACACAGCAGGAGGTGAACAGCACATGAGCAAGCAAAGCTTCATCTGTATTTACAGCCACTCCCCATCACTGTCATCACTGCCTGAACTCCGCCTCCTATCAGATCAGTGGCAGCATTAGATTCTCACAGGAGTGCAAACCCCACTGTAAACTGTATATTCAAGGAATCTAGGTTGTATGCTCCTTATGAAAATCTAATGCCTGATGGTCTGAGGTGGAACTGAAGTGGAGATGCTAGCTCTGGGGAGAGGTTGCAAATATAGAATATCATTAGCAGAGAGGTTTGACTGCACAGAGACCATAATACAGACTCAAATCAAAGTCCTACAAGTGAGTGCAAAGTGACAATTAGGCTGAATCTGGTGGCAGGATCTGTAATGGCAACACACTTCAGGAGTCTTCCATCACCCTCAGATGGGACCATCTAGTTGCAGGAAAACAAGCCCAGGGCTCCCCCTGATTCTGCATTACAGTGAGCTGTATAATTATGTAGTAGTAACAGAATAACAGAAATAACAATAAACGTAATGCTCTTGTACCATCTCAAAACCATCCCCCACCCCTGGGTTATAGAAAATTTGTGTTCCATGAAACTGGTCCTTGGTACAAAAATGGTTGGAGACCACTGGCTAGACCTTACAATGTTGGTGTGTGAGGACAACTTCCAGTGGCCAGCATCTGTATACCTGTGTGCCTGGGGGTTTCTTCTGGCTGGGAAGTGCAGCTAAGATTCTGGGGAATTAATACCTATGGGGAGAAGCCCCCAACCTAGGACTATTTATACTCAAGCTCCCCACTCCTCAGGTGAGAGTGTTACTAAGCATTCCTTACCATTGTGGAAAGTAATGTCATCTATGGTGAATGAAAATGTCAAATACACATTCAGTTTTATAGTAACTTCCTATCCAAACTTATCCATTAAAAGTACAAACAAATGCCTGACTCCTAACATCAGCTGGTACAGCTGTGTTAAAGCCTTTATGTATTGAAACTCATATCATTATTGAGTTAAACATTTTATCCTATTATTCTTTTATACTATAGTTAGAGTTAGGGCATTTTATCACTAATTTATTCTGAAAGCATGAGTGTAGGTGGGTTATATTATCAATTTTATTTCAGGAGAATAAAAAAGACTGCCATAAATTCTTGTCAACAGAAGAGAGTGCTGTTCTGATAGAAATGGGAACTTCTCTCCATCTGATGATCTCAGAGGCTCCTTCCAGCACTGAGTGTTTGTATCAAAACATGAAACTCTGCTTGTGCAAGGGGAATACAGAGGCCCACTCTCTTCATGGGAATGGGAGGATGAGGTGATAGGAAGCCCAAATTCTTTGTGTATAAGTCAAGTTGTGCTGCTGTAACAAAAAGCCCCCCATACTTGGTGGTTTAAATCAAGGAAGATTTTCTTCTCACTCCTAAATGTCTAATGCTGGTAATCAGGGGCTCTTCTCAACAAGGTCACTCAGGGATCCAAGCTAATAAAGGCTTTTTCACCTTGCAATGCTGTCATCTCAGGATAATGGCAGGGAAGCATTCACTGGAAAGTCTTGCTCTTACTATAAAATGATTTCACCTGGAAATCACACCAGTTGTATGTTCTCCAAATCCACTGGCCAGAATGAGTCATATGATCCCCTTCCCCTAATTTCAAGAAGATCCAGAGATAACCTATTCACTAATACACCTCAAATCGACTGCCTTCCCTGCCTCACTTCCTCTCTCCTTGCTTCCTGATGCTCCTTGGGATCACCTCCTAAATAAATTACCTGCATATGAACTCTTGTCTTAAAATCTGCTTGTGGTAGAGCCCAAATTAAGACACCCTCACTGTCCATCTCTTTTTCACTAATTAATTCAGCAACTCAACAAATATTTTCTGAGCACCTCCCAAGCGTTAGACCCTGTGCAGGCACTAGTGGCACGGAGATGACTGAGCCCTGACTCAGTTCTGATGAGCTCACCAGCTAGACAAGTGCATCCCCCAGGTCATAGCACAAAGCATGAGCCAGGTGCAGTGGCTCATACAGATAGTCCAACTACTTGGAGGCTGAGGTGGAAGGATCACTTGAGGGCAAGAGTTTAAGACCAGCCCAGATGAAAAAGAAAGACCCCCTTCTCTACCAAAAATGTAAAAATTAAGGTGTGGTGGCACATTCTCGTAGTCCCATTTACTTGGAAGGCTGAGGCAGGAGGATTGCTTTAGCCTAGAAGTTTGAGGTTGCAGTGAGCTGTGATTAATGCCACTGTGCTCCAGTATGAGAGAGTGAGAACCTGCAAAAAAAAAAAAAATCCAGGCATAGTGATTCACACCTGTAATCCTAGTACTCTGGGAGGCTGAGATAGGTGTATCTCTTGGGTTCAGGAGTTCAAGACCAGCCTGAGCAAAAGCAAGACCCCCCATCTCTACTAAAAATCAAATAAACTAGCTGGGTGTCATGGCAGGCACCTGAGCGGCTGAGACAAGAGGATCTCTTGAGCCCAAGAGTTTAATGTTACTATGAGCCATGATGATGCCACGGCACTCTACCCAGGGTGACACAGTGACTCTGCCTCTAAAAAAAGAAAAGAAAAGAAAAAAGAAGAGAGGAAAGAAAAGACATGAAAAGAAAAGAAAAAAAGAAAAGAGAAGAAAGGATGAGTGAAGCACTTTGCAATGTTAGGGACTTGCCTTCTGTAAGCTGTACCATGGCAGGTGCACTGTTTGAATCACTCCCTGCATGTCCGCAGCTGATGAATTTGCTGGATGTACAATGAATGAGTGAATGAGTAGCAGGAAACAACCAGGTTGTTGACAGTCTCTGTCCTAGCACTTACTTTGAGTGAGGGGATGAAAAAGAAACAAATGTAAAAGGTTTTAAAAATTTTGCAGTCCATACAGATGTAATAATAGTGAATAACATTAAGAGTTATGGGGACTGAGGGCTTCATGCAACTGGCTCATTTTATGAAGAGCATAATTACTGGTATGATATCTGTGAACCCACATATTTAGTTCTTCACAAGTGTAAAGGAGAAGGAAACTTCCATTTGCAAGTGAGAAAACAGAGCTAAAGAAAATAATACAGGCTTAAGGCTTTGAAGTCTATGAATCCTGAGCTCTGAGTTCAAATCACAGCTCCACCACTTTTAGACTGTGTGACTTTAAGCAGAAATGTCCCCTCTCACTGAGCCTCTGTTTACTTATCTGTGAAAAAAAGGAATATTAATCAAACTTTTCTCTTGCCATTTCTGTCAGGCAATAGAAATCCTGACTGCTTTCAAGATAAGAATAATGGCCTGGGCATGGTGGCTCATGCTTGTAATCCTAGCCCTCTGAGAGGCCAAGGTGGGTGGATTGCCTGAGCTGAGGAGCTGGAGACTAGCCTGAGCCAGAGTGAGACTCCATCTCTAAAAATAGCTGGGCACTGTGGCGGGCGCCTGTAGTCCCAGCTACTTGGGAGGCTGAGGCAAGAGAATCGCTTGAACCCAAGAGTTTGAGGTTGCTGTGAGCTGTGACACCCGGCACTCTATCGAGGCTTACCAAGTGAGATGCTGTCTAAAAAAAAAAAGGTAAGAATAATGGAAGGTGCCAAGAACTTCATTTCTAGGGAGAAAAATTGGCCACAATCCCCAGAGCTTAGTGAGAAGTATTATAGTTTAAGAGCATTTACCTTGAAATAAGACTGATCTAAGTTCAAATTCTGGTCATACCTCTTGCTGGCCGTGTAACCTTGGACAAGTTATTTAACCTCTATACTCCTCTACTTATCTGTAATAGAGGATATTAGTAATGCCTATGGGTTTTTGGGACTGAGCTTAATGAGACAGCAGGTAAAGAAAAAGTCCTTCAGGGAGCTTAGTAGGGGCTAAATCAACAAAGTTCAGCCCTCCTACTCACTGACTGTGCCACCCTGGGCAGATTTCTTAACCTCTCTGAGCCTCAATGTTCCCTTCTATAACATGATTGATCAATAAATGCAACACTTACCTCTTGGGTATGTTGGGAGGATTAAAAGAGATAAATACAGACAGTGCCTCCTGACTCATGTCAAACTCTCATATTATCTGAATGTCAGAAATTCTTCCTTATTTATTAGGATACAGGCAGGTCTTGAGTCCATCCATTTGTCTAACAAGTATTGAGGCCTATTATGAGTTGAACTGTGTCGAAAACTTATGCTGAGGTCCTAACCCCCATTTGTTCAGAATTTCTTTCTTTTTCTTTTTCTTTTTTTTTTTTTTAAGACAGAGCCTCAAGCTACCACCCTGGATAGAGTGCCATGGCATCACAGCTCATAGCAACCTCCAATTCCTGGGCTCAAGTGAGTCTTCTGCCTCCGCCTCCCAAGTAGCTGGGACTACAGGCGCCCGCCACAATGCCCGGCCATTTTTTGGTTGCAACCGTCATTGTTGTTTGGCGAGCCCGGGCTGGATTCGAACCCGCCAGCTCAGGTGTACGTGGCTGGCGCCTTAGCCCGCTGAGTCACAGGTGCCGAGCCTGTTCAGAATTTCTTTATGTGAACAGAGGGTCTTTGCAGAAATAATCAAGTTAAAATGAGGTAATTAAGGGTGGTTCTAATCCAATATGACTAGTGTCTTTATGAAAAGGGGGAATCTAGACACAAAGTGAAGATGATATGAGGAGACAGGGAAAGGACAGGCATGTGGTTGGAATGACGTGTCTACCATCCGAGGACGCTGAGGATTGCCAGCAAACACCAGAAGCTGCAAGAGGCAACGAGGAATCATCAGAGCAAGCATGGCCCTGCTGACGCTGCTGCAGACTTCTAGCATCCAGAATGGGGAGACAAGATACTTCTGGGAATTTCTCATTTTAACCTTTGTTTCTAAGAGATGGGGCCTCCCTGTGTTACCCAGGCTGGAATGCCGAGGCACAATTGTAGATCACCCCAACCTAGAAGTCCCAATTTCAATTCATCCTCCTGCATCAGCCTCCCAAGTGGCTGGGACTGCAGGTGCACACCACCTTATGTTGCTCATTCTAATCATTTTTAAGTGTATTTTTAATAGTTCAGAGGTATGTTGTCCAAACATCATCATTATCTGTCTCCAGAACTTTTTCTTCATCCCAAAGAGAAATTCTGTCCCAATTAAACAATAACTCCCCATTCCCCACTTGGCCCAGCCCCTATTGACCTCTATTCTACCTTTGGTCTCAACGAATTTGCCTATTCTAGGTGCCTCATCTAAGTGGAATCATATGATATCTGTCCTTTTTTGCCTAAGCGTCTGGTTTATTTCACTTAGCATGAAATTCGTGTAGCATGTGTTAGAATTCTCTTTTCTTTTCTTTTCTGAGTAACATTCAGCCATACTTGGCTTACTCATTCCTCTGTTGCTGGACTGTGGGTTGTTTCCACCTTCAGCAATCATGAGCAATGCTGCTGTGAACATGAACTTGTGAGCATGTCTTTAGGTCTCTGCTTCAATTCTTTTGAGCATGTGCCCAAAAGTGGAGTTGCTGGATCACATGATAATTCCTGGAATGTTTGATTTCTTGAGACTGCCATGCTGTTTACCATAGTGGCCACACCATTTCACCCTCCAAATTTCTGTTGTTATAAGCTACCCAGCAGATAGCTCTTTGTGATAGCAGCCCTGGAAGTCTAGCACAAGCATCTGCCATGGGTCATGCCCTGGTCTCTGGAGATACCCTGGCAAACCAGGTGGGCAACTTCTTGGCTCTCACAATGCTTACTCTCTAATCGGAAAGACAGAAAATAAGTGAGTAACAGAATGTCAGGTGTTGATAAGTGTTACAGAGAGGAACAACCCAGCTAGGGGCTGGAGTTGCGTGCATACTAGTGTGTGTGTGTGTGCATGTGTGCATGTGTATGTACGTGTACATGCCCGTGCATGAGTGTGCATGTGTGTATGTGTGTGCATGTCCCTGTGTCTGTGGGTGCGTGTGCGTGCATGGGCCTGTGTGTTGGGGAAATGGGAAATGGAGGGAAGCAGATATATTAAATCCAATTTCCAAGCCTCTTCTTAGGTCAAGGCACAGCCTGGGTCACAAGGCAGACGCATGCCCTGGAGGACCATGAGTCAATGCTGGTGCCCACGGGGCAGTGATGGGGCTGGCAGTAGGGATAACAAAAGGTTTCTCCAACTGTCAGGGGCCTAGGATTCTGGGAACACCCCACTTTAAGACAGCTGGTGAGGAATAGCCAGGGGCCTTGAGGATGAAGTTCGCTCTCCTCAACCAGCCACCTTGGCCCTGTGACTTTAGGCCTTCACCCTCGGCCACTTAGCATGGGCCCTGCTGGTCATGTGCTGTGCTTTAGCCATGCTAACCTTTTTCAGGTCTTCTTGAAATATACTCCTTGCCTGGAGCTTTCTTCCCAACTCTGTTTCCTAGACTAACTCTTCCCCATCTCTGAGGGCTCTGCTTCCGGCATGACCTGGGCTTGGGAAGATCCCCTCCCTAACCCCCTCCCCTAAAACAGAGCTTGGTACCCAGTGGATGACTAACAAATATTTGTTGAATGAATAAATGGATAGTTGAATGAATTCTGAGATCTGCCAAACTACCCTCTTTTACTTGTTTTTTCCCGCAAATGCTGAGATTTGCCTATGTCTACCATGCCCCAGGGCCCAGCTGACAGCGGCAGTGAACCCAGAGTGCCCCTGGTCTTGGCAGCTGGACGGCTGATGCATGCAAAGCGGGCATCTCCTTGCCCAACCGCCTGACCACCCTGGCGCAGCTGAATCTGAAAGCTAATGACATTATTGTGCAGAGACACAATGTCTATGGGCATTTGCTGACCGGGGCTTTGGTGCGAGCTTAATCCAGCATTCTCACCCTGCTTTTCGTAGGGATGCAGCGGTCACCCGTCTTGGCACCGGCACTCCTGGGGAAGGTATAAATGCCACCTCCCGCAGACCGGGCTTCACGGGCACTCGCGGGGCTGGTGTCACTGGTAAGAATTGCCTCTCTTGCTTGCCTTGCCTTTTTTCTCTCATCTTCACTCCTGTTGGTAAACGTGGGAGATCTGGGTTCAAGACCAGGGGCCACCACTTTCTGACAAGGTGACCTTTGACAGACACTTCAGTGCTCTCAGCCTCAGTCTTCTTTTCTGTATAATGGGAAGAAAGATCATGAAACCGACTTTGCTGTGGGGATTAGAGATAAGGTGGCTGAAAGGTCTAACACAGTGCCTGGCTCAGAGTTGGCATGTGGGTGATGCTCTTTACTCACATTAAATGGACCGTCAGCATCCCTATTTTACCAGGGATTGAGGAGGAGAATGTGGCTGACGGTTTTGCAAGAATCAAACCAGGGGCAGGCAGTTCGCTATCATTTCTGGATTGACAAGTCAGCTCTCTCCATAACTGCAATTATGGAGCACCTACTGCATGCCCTGCCTCAGGGAGCTCTAGTGGGTAGGACGTGGCCTCAGACCCCTGGAAGCTCTCAGTCACAGATGATTTCCAAGCCACTGATGCTTTGTGGAAACAACTCCAGTAACGCCACAACGACTGCCACTTACTGGGCGCTAACGGTGTTCTGGGACTGTTGCCAAGGGTTTGCATTCTACCATTGCACCTTCATGACCTGTTTACAGGTATAATTAGACACCACTACTGCCCCCGCTTTACAGAATAGGAAGGTGAGGCACAGGAAGAGGATGTGACCCTCCCAGGGCCACAATTCTGCAGGTGGCAGAGCGGTCACCTGAGCTGGACCCAATGAGCCTCATCTTCTGTAGTCCGAAAACACCAGGGACTGGGGAACGTCGTGGCAGGATGTCTGGTTCTGTCATGAGTCCGGGAGGCTGGTTCCTTGGGAGAGGTTAGCAGGTGTGGTTCCCAAGCTGCTTAACTGAATTTCTTCCTACTAGGGGATGTCCAGTCCTGGCCTCTTGTGTGAAAAAGGCTACTGAAGCTGGACATTATCTTTGGGGAAGGAGGCCAGGTTTCCTCTCTTACTCCTGGGGAAACACAGCCTGCGTTGACTGCCCTTTCCAGAGGATAGGAGGAGAGGCTGACAATTTTTCAGAGTTTTCCCATGTTTTCTCACCAGCGCAGCCTGCTGCCTACAGCAGTGCCCGGGCTGCCACTGTCACTCTCATTTCTTTGCTTTTTTGCAGCATGAGCTCCAAAACAGAGGAGCTCACTGATGGGAGAGGAAGACCAGGGGAACAGAGGAGAATTCTGGGTACTGGGAAGGGGAGAGGCATCTGGAGTGTGGGGAGGTCAGGGGCAAAGGACAAGGGCTACGGGGAACTTTTTGAGTCCTCAGACTGGGAGACACCACACCAGCGAACACAGCCAGTGTGTAGTTTTTGTTGTGTGTAGTTTTTGTTTGTTCCACACTGTTTTCTTTCAATTAAAAATTTTTTTTCCATAGAAGCAGAAGTTCTGGAGTTGACAGGTCTGCGTTCTATACAGCATCAATTGTCTGCAACCAAGTTATGGGAACCTGCTGAGGGCTTCACTTAAAGCTCTAGTTTATATCCCTGTTTACTAGACCTCATTTTCCCTCCCACTGCAGCTGTTCTCAAGTTAAGGCTGGAAGTTCAGGCAGTGACCTCACAGCTCTGGGGTGATCTGAGGGTTTGGAGCTGGAGGCCAATGATCCCAAGATTCCGCTCTCACTCCGCAGAGTGAGAAAGCTGAGGGCCCAGCAAGATTCTCACTGATGCTTCTCATGTCTTTCAGGTCACTCCGCCATGGCCTCAGACCACCAGACCCAGGCGGGCAAGCCTCAGACCCTTAACCCCAAGGTGGGTACCCCTCGGAGGGAGGAAATGAGCATGAGATGCTCCTCTCCCAGACTTGTCTTCCCTTGTATCAGTGGGCCTGGCATCTTCCTTCGTGGGTTCCTCTCTCTGCTCCTGCGTCTCCTGGCACTCTGTCTTCCCAACCCACGCACGAGGGGCTGATTCTGAAGGTCCTTCTCCAGCCTGTGGTCCTCAGGCCAGGATTCCGAGCACCAGCTTCGGGCTTCGGGCTTTGGGCTTTGGGCTTTGGGGACTTCAGTTTAACTTTCCTCCGTGCTGCCCCATTCCATTTACCTGGTAGTTTCCCCAAGGGTGGGAAGACCCTTTGTCACAGTCAGAGATGGGGCTTGTGAAGGGGGTTGGGGTGTGATTCCTGGCTCCACATCTGCTGTGAGGCCCCAGGCCAACCCTTGATCTCTCTGAGCCTAAGTTCCCACCTCTGTAAAATGAGGAGAGGCAGGTATCCTGCATGGGGTGGCTGTGACAAGGCCAAGAAACCAGGCTCAGCCTAATACCTGGTCTGTGTCCACCTAAGGTCAGCTAACAGTGTCTTCTTTGCTTTCTTATCCTCCTGCCCTCTTAAGGGTGGTGGGGTCTTATCCCAGTTTCAGAGGCTTATACCCCAACCTGCCCCCAAAACTCTATTGACAAGCAGCCATCCAGCTGCCCTCTTGTGCCTTCTGCATTGGGAGCCCTGAGCTTGGGTTCCATCTGCAACTACGATTTTGTCTGACTTGGTGCCTCCCTGGAAAGGGAAGCCTGAGCTGATGCAGCCCCTCACCTGCTCACCCCAATCTGTTCCTTAAAGGGCTTACTTTTTAGAAGAAGTACAAATAATATAGCAAATATATGATTTTGAGTAATGAGAAATTATGCAAAAAAACATAAAGTAGGGTAAGGGGTTTTAGAGAGCTGGAGGTGGAGGTTGTATTAGCTCAGGCAGTCCAGGAGGGCCTTTCAGAGGAGGTGACATTTGAGCAGAGGGAGCAGCCGTGTGAAAATTGAGGACAGGGAATGGTGAATACATCCAGAGGAAACAGCAAGTGCAAAGGCCCTGGGGTGGAAATTAACTGGGTGAGTTTGAAGAACATCAAGAAGCACTACCCAATAGACATATAATGTGAACCACTTACGCAATTTAAAATTTTTTAGTAGCCGTGTTCTTAAAAAAAGGAAAAATAAACAGGCAAAGTGAATTTTCATATTACATTTTACTAAACCGAATACATCCAAAGGGTGAACATTTTAATGCACAATCAATATAACAATTATTGGGGACATATTTGACATTTTTTGTTTTGTACTAAACAATCAGACATGTATTAACTGTAGCATGTCTTAATTTGAATGAATTACACCTGCTCAATAGCCCTTTCTAGCTAATGGCTGCTTATCGACCAGTACAAATTTAATAGATTAGATAACACGTGAAATTTTAGCCTCCGTTATGTTGTTTAATAACAACAACAATAATAAAAATACTGAGCACCTGAATTCTCAGTGGCCTTTCAAGTGCATGGAGAATCTGACCTTCCTTACCATCCACCACTCCTACCCGGCAAGCCCTTGTGTCCCAGGTCAAGGTACTAATAAACTAGCCACTAACTTCCATCTCCTTGATTCTTCTTGGTAACTCTGCAAAATAGGCATGATCCCCCGTTTTTCAGATGAGGAGCTAAGGCTCAGAGTAATCAAATTGCTTTGTAGGGTTGCAGAGCTCTACACAACAGAGGACACATCAGAACTCTTGTCTGCTGACCCCATCTCTGGCCGGGTCAGTGATTATAAAGGCTGAATTGAACCCTGTTGGGCACCCCTTTCTCTTCCTTTATGTGGGTAATCCCTGGTCGAGGAGAGAGGGCCATGTTTATCCAGTCAGTGCTGACCATGTGAATTCTGCAGCTGTGCCTCCTGGGAGCCTGCTGTCCTCAGCCCTTCTCTCATCCAGAGGCAGCTCCCTGGGGAAGTGTGACTGGAAAAGCTTTGCCCCCAAATTCTTTCTGGAATCATGAAAGGTGGCAGCCAGCTTCCCAGTTAGCACTTGGATGTGAAACCTTGAGTGGGTCCCTTCACTTTGCAGAAATTCAGTTTCCCCATTTGGAATCCTGCAAGCTCTCTTCCCTGGGTTGCTGAGAGGTCTAGGTGAGGCAAGGGGAGTGAAGTTCCCCTAAGAAGTGTCTCAAGGAGGAGGCCATAGGGAGACCCACGAGAAGCCGGCAGGGGCTTAAAGAAAAGGCACAGGCATGTGTCATTTTACAAGTGAAGTGGAGATGAAGGGTATATTTGGAGGTATTGGTCCAGTTTTAATGCGAACAGGAGAAGTTCAAATAGTGTGATCTAGCACCTTGCTAATCCTAATGTGGTCCATGGACCAATGGCATCAACATCACCAGGGAGCTGGTTGGAAATGCAGAATATGGGGGTCCCTCAGAAACCACATTTTACATGTTAGAGTTTGCAAAGTGCTGCTTCAGTTTCAGCCACATTAGGCAAGCATGGGCTCTGATTTTGGCTCCACTGCTTGCCTGGTTGGGATTTGTAGCGTGTCTCTTAATTAACATAGTTATGTCTCACACAAGCAGAGCAAATGCTACAAGCTAACCATTATACTCCCCCAAATCTTTGTGAAAACACCATGGAGTATTATTTTAGTTTTATTTCATAGTTTACTGATGGGGAGATTGAGGCTCAGAGAGGGGAAATGTAAGGTCAAGGTCTCACAGCTGGCAGCCCACAGAGCAAGGACTGTCTGATTGTGTGTGGTTTGTGCTCTAAAGGCTGGAGCCCTTAGATCCCCCAAGACTCTCTGAGCTCCCTCCCTCTCCACGCCACTGTCCTGCTCTCATTCTGCTCTATTGTGATGGGGTCTGACTCTCCATTCCTATTGCAGATCATCATTTTTGAGCAAGAGAACTTCCAGGGCCACTCTCATGAGCTCAATGGGCCCTGTCCCAACCTGAAGGAGACTGGCGTGGAGAAGGCTGGCTCTGTGCTGGTGCAGTCTGGACCGTAAGTACTTGGTTGGCCTCACCTGGTCAGGGACTGATGGGATGAGACAATCAGGCTGTGGAGTTGGGTAGATCTGTGTTCTCTGTGCTCCTGACTATACGATCTTGGGGTGAGGATTTGGGGGTCTGGAAGCCTATGGGGAGGATTCATGCTCTGGAGTCAGACAGAGCTGGGTTCAAACCCTGGCTCTGCCACTTCTGGGCTGTGTGGCTTTAGACTGACATGCTTCCCTCTCTTAGCCTTCATTTCCTTTTCTATAGGAAAAGGATAACTCTGTCTCTGAGGACAAAAGGAAAGAGCTCAGGCAAAAAGCCTGACAAAGAGGTCAGCCAGTTCTTTGAGGAAGGGACATGGACATGGTGACTGTCCTGCATCTTTTACAACTGCCAATAAATGGCTTCAGGAGTGTCCTCACTCTCCCGAGGAGTTTAAGACTAGATGTCCCAGCTCTGCATCTCTCCTCCCTTCCCAAACCCTGGTGATATGGGTCTTTACAGTTCTGCTGACAGGCTTTTCGCTACCCAAGAGAGAAGGGAGACGATTCGTTGACTCACCCCATGTCATGTATCTGGGCTGAGTCCTATGTGAGCCTGCAGGGAGCATGGGACACTGGAGGTTCTGTGGCCACTTCTTCTGTCTCAGAGTCTCAGGGAGCAGAGGTGTCCACTGGTGGCCTCACCCAACAGGTCAGAATTGTGGTGTGGCTGGGGATCCTAACTAGGGTGACCCACCCTACACTGCAAGGTTCTCAGGGAATTCTGCAGAGTGCAATGGGTCAGATTCTGAAGATGTGCAGAACACAGCCAAAGAAATGCTTCTGCTGAGCCTCAGTAATCTGACGTGCTCAGAGAAATCATGTCTAAGAACATGCTTTCCAGATAATTGAAGAGCTGATCATTTAAGCACTCTGTCTGATTTTCAGGTATCTTTAATTAAAATATTTTCATGTAGGAATTTCCCAGATGACTTTTATGCTCCTCTGCTTTTTGAAAAATAGATATAACATTTGATATTTTTATTGATTGTTATTTATTGTTTAAAATTAAGAAGCTATGATTTAGGGCAACCCCCCCCCAATATTAGTGTAATCTTACTACTCAAAAGTAACTATTGTTAGGATTTTAGTATAAATCTGGATTTTTTCTCTTGGTATATAGGCATATACTTATATGCTTTTTCTTTAAATCAAACTTGGATCATGCTACACAAAATTAACTCATTTCAAAAATGTATAAAGAGCATGAATTCTCTCCTTGTTATTAAGTGGTATTTTCTGGATTTTCAGAGTGGTTTCAGGTCGATCTGCATCAGAAGCACAGGAAGAAAGTAGTTTAAATTCAGCTTTTTGGGCTCCACCCCAGCCCTATTAAATTCAACTCTTGGTTCTAGAACCAGGAACCCACATTTAACATGTTTACTTGATGATAGTTACACCCAGTTACATTTGAGAATCATGTTCTATGTAATTATTCATCATGGTTTTGTAACATTTTCTGATTGAATATGCCATAATTTTTTTTAACCAGGCTCTGATTTTTAGGTGTTTAACTTGCTTTAACTATTTGATATTATAAGTAATACCATAATGAATATATGTAATCTGTGAGCTGCTGTCAACTATTTTCTTTTCTTTCTTTCTCTTTCTTTCTTTTTTTTCTCTCTTTCGCGCTCTCTCTTTCTTTCTTCCTCTCCTTCTTTTTTCTTGACAGAGTCTCACTCTGGGTAGAGTGCTATAGGTATCCTATCTCACAGCAACTTCCAATTCAGGGCTCAAGAGATCCTCTTGCCTCAGCCTCTCAAGTAGCTGAGACTACATGTGTCTGCCATGATGCCCAGATAATTTTTCTATTTTTAGTAGAGATGGTCTTGAACTCCTGAGCTCAAGCAATCCTCCTGCCTCAGCCTCCTAGAATGCTAGGATTATAGGTGTGTGCCTCTGTGCCCAGCATGACAACTATTTTCTTTTCTTTCTTTCTTTTCTTTTTTTTTTTTTTTTTTGAGACAGAGCCTCAAGCTGTCACCCTGGATAGAGTGCTGTCGCATCACAGCTTACAGCAACCTCCAACTCCTGGGCTCAAGCGAGTCTCCTGCCTCCGCCTCCCAAGTAGCTGGGACTACAGGCACCCGCCACAAGGCTCAGCTATTTTTTGATTGCAGCCATCATTGTTGTTTGGCAGACCCAGGCTGGATTCGAACCCGCCAGCTCAGGTGTACATGGCTGGTGCCTTAGCCCGTTGAGCCACAGGCACCGAGCCAGCATGACAACTATTTTCTAAGGACACATTGCATAAAGCAGAATTATTGTATCGAAACTAGTCTCCTAAAGTATGACAATAAACACCATCTCCTCTTTCATTAGTGGTTTAAATTATTGTTCTGAGCAGCTGTTATTACTCCATGCTGAAATGTTTGCCTCTGCATCACATGGCCCCAGAATGCCAAGCATTTTGAGGTTTGTGCCTTCTTTCTCCTGTTAGTCAGGCCCTACCTAAAGGTAATCTTTCCCCCCTTGAATGCACTGTTTCTCTTCCGTTGTGAGTCTAAAAGACAGTGTGAGTTTTGTGTGAAGTTTGAATTGAGAAACTTAACAACAGGAACAAGAGAGTGGCTGGTGTGAATAAAGTGCATGAGATTTAGACACAGTGGTGGTCTTCAGCCAGTTCTCAGGGGTGGAAGCTGACTGTGCTCACCTCTTTCCAAATCCACTCTCACTTGTGTTGCATTCATGGCTTGAAATCTGTCATGGTGGGGGCATTTACACCATGAAAACTGGTAAATGCTGCAAATCAGGATTGCTTGTTTTTTGTCTATTTTTAACAGTTGGCTATTAATTTATCAGCATACTATTGGCATTTATGCATGGGGTCTGTATATTTGCATTTGTTGCTGGGCAGTCTTTTGGACTCCCTTCTTATTTCTTAACTATGTTCCAGGTAGTCGAAGGCAGCATAGCACTGAGTTCTGGACAGCGGAGGTGACCATGCACTTGGATTTGCTGTTTTTGGCTTTAGATGGGACTGCTCATTCTTGCTAGACTAGGCAAGAGTGAACCCTCAGGGGCCAGAGTGAATGGCCAGAGTTCTGCCACAGGAAATGTGGAGTGAGACTGACCTGCCCCCTCTCTCTGTGTCCCCATTGCAGCTGGGTGGGCTATGAACAAGCCAACTGCAAGGGTGAGCAGTTTGTGTTTGAGAAGGGTGAGTACCCCCGTTGGGACTCGTGGACCAGCAGCCGGAGGACGGACTCCCTCAGCTCCCTGAGGCCCATCAGAGTGGTGAGCCCCTGCCCATCGGCCTACTTCCTCTCTTTGGCACCTCAGAGTCACAGGTCCTGGGACCAGGATGAACCTTCACCTCTGGCATTGTGCCCCTTCTGACTAGCAAAAGATCTCTTCACTGTGTGACCTTTCAAAGTCATTTTACTTCCCTGAGCCTCAGTTTCTTCAAATGTAAAATGGGGATATTTTACAGTATCTACTGTCCTGAGAATCCAATGTGCTAAGCCTGAGGGTTGTCACTTTGCATAGCTCCGGGGGATCCATTCACAAGATGACGAAATGCTCCAGGGGCTACTGTTTATGTGCTAGTCTATGTGAGGTGTGCTCCCAGGGGTGTGCAGTTCCTACAGAGTAATTGGTCCGGAAACAAAAGCCTTCATAAATATTAAGAGAAATTCTGCATTTGGGAGTGGAGCAAACAGTGGTTTTGCTCTTATTCAAGACTCACGCCGGTGTGAGCTTTCATGCTTCTCTAATCTCGATTGCTAACAGTGTGTGAAGGGGGAAAGGCCCACCATGTCCAATTACACCCCAAATCTCCTGAGTCCAGTCTAGTTCCTTCCAGAACTTGATGGAAGATTGAACAAAGTTGGACTTAGCAACCCACAGATTCGGATTCCTATGCTGACTCTGCTAGTCTCAGCTGTGTGACCTTGGGCATGTCACTTTATCTCTCTGAGCTTCAGTCTTCTTATCAGCCAAATGGCGTAAGAGTTGTTTAAAGGGTGAAATGAGATACCTGAGAAGAATGTCTTAGGAACAGGAGAATGAGAAGAGATGTGGAGATAAAGGAAAACTCAAATATCTTGAGTGCCTCCTAGAGGCACAATACATGTGTGTGTGGTGGGGTAGATCATGGCTGCCATTTATTAAAGAGGAAGTGGGAGAGAAAATGACGCTTCAGAATCAAATATTCCCCAAAGTGTAGAATCTTAAGAGTGTCTGTTACATGAACACGGCCCAGTAGAAGTTCAACAAGTGGCCGCTGTCCCGATGGCAGCCATCATAACACATGGTGGGTATATTGGGTGGGTGAAGCATGCTGATCCTACCTCCGGGGACCCTCACCCATACTGCCCCCCCCATCAATAGGACAGCCAAGAGCACAAGATCATCCTCTATGAAAATCCCAACTTCACGGGAAAGAAGATGGAGATCATCGATGATGATGTGCCCAGTTTCCACGCCCACGGCTACCAGGAGAAGGTTTCATCCGTGCGGGTGCAGAGCGGCACGTAAGTGCATGTGCAGCCCTGGCCACCCCTTCCTGATAAAGTGGGCTCTGGGATCCCAGGTCCTCCTCTGCTCTGAACCCATGGGTGATCTCACATACATCACTGTGCTCTCCCAACCACAGTCCTCCCTTAGGAAAGTGGGTGGAAATCACCAGCCCATATAAGACTTGCAGGCCCCATAGTTCCGTCCAGGGCTGCATTTAGGGCAATAGCCTGCTTTTGAAGTAGGGAAACCTCAGCCTTAACCTCAGACCCAGTAAGTGAGAAGGACACGTATGTCCTATGTCACGGGGAATGTTGAGGCAGAAAGGTGGAAATAGTCTTTGATAGAGGCGTGAGAAGCAGGAGCACGAGGTACAGGCCATGCTGCCTTTGACTGCGTGAGTTCCTGAGTTTGGAAATAAGAGTTGTCGTTTTCCACTGCATTAAACCTCTTAGGCTCATGGACCTTGTCCATCAGAACTGAGGGATTTCTCAATGTGAAAAATTTGGATTCCATGGAGGTCCATTGATGAGCTCTAGCCCACTTTTGAATCTTCTGAACTTGTTGTGGTTTGATTAATCATTGGCAGTTTGAAATCAGCCACAGTGGGGGTATTTACACCACAGAAATTGGCAAACACTATAATCGTGTTTCCCCAAGAAAGCCAGGTCAGCAACACATACTACTTTCTTAGGGTTTGTCAGGCTCCCGAAATTGTGTGCCAGGTTCTGTGTTCAGATTCCTCTTAGTCACTCATCAATCCTTTCATTGATTTAATTTGTCAAGTACTGCCATGAGCCAGGCACTGTGTTAGGTGCTCAGTATGTAAAGGAAGTTTAAAGGGATCTGCCTTATGTAGTCCACAATCTAGAAGGAACTATCATTAATAATTTAAAAATCCACACAAATCTAAGTTATTTCCTTGAGGAAGAGACTGTTGAGCTGAAATCTCAAGGAAGAGTAGAAATTGCAGGAGCAAAGGGGACAAGGAAGAGCATTCCAGGCAGACAGAGCAGCCTGTGCAAAAGCTCCATGGTGTGGAGGAGCATGGTGAGCCTGAGGGACCGCACAAAGGCCAGGGGTGGCTGCAATGCAGGGATGTGGGTCATAGGAGCTGAGTGTGTCCCCTGAGACTGGTGAGGCAGGTCCTTGCAGGCCAGGGCTGCGTGATATTTCTCAGGGAGAAGATGATAACTTTCTTCTGGTGCTCAAGGGAGTTAGTAATTAGTAAATGCTTTAAACAGTGAGGAGGCTCACAGAAGGCTTTTGGAACGTCCCCAGCACTCCTTTGGCTGTGCAGCTGGGCTGGGTGGTGGGATGGGTGTGTTCAGAGGTGGTTAGGAGATTTGTCTTACTTGAAGATTCAGTGAGCGTAAGACCACTGCTTGCTCTGATCCTACCGCCAGGCCTTTGTCAAAATCTGCCTCAGGAAACAGTGAGCTCCTTATCAAGAGAAGGAAGAAAGTAGAGGCTCAATACTAGAAGGGTGGGGTGGAAGGAGGTGTCCAGCTCAGTCTCTAGGAAGCATGCAAAGGTTGGGGGGCTTCACCCTTTCCCCCAGTGGTTTATGGGTGCTCCCTCTGTCTACTCCCCTTCTCTGTTTCCCCTCTCCCACCTCTGGCCTGCAGATGGGTAGGCTACCAGTACCCCGGCTACCGCGGGCTGCAGTATCTGCTGGAGAAGGGAGACTACAAGGACAGCAGCGACTTTGGAGCCCCCCACCCCCAGGTGCAGTCCGTGCGCCGCATTCGAGACATGCAGTGGCACCAAAGAGGCGCCTTCCACCCCTCCAACTAGTGTCCCTCTACTGCCCCTCCTCGCCAGGAGCCAGGTCTGCAGCCTAGGATCCCTCCAGACCTCACGCGAGTGAATAAAGTGTGACTTGCAACGTGTCTGCTGCAGGCCTTTTATTCTCAGTGTGAGCTGGGGTGTGTACGTGCGTGCGTGCGTGCGTGTGTGCGTGCCTGTGTGCCTGCGTGCATGTTAGTGAAAGAGGAAGAGAGAGAGATTCTGCAAGTGAGTGTGTGATGGGCCAGGGATAGGCCAACACGGTGCTCATTGAATCTTATTAGTCTGCAGCTAATGTGCACTCTTGCTGTGTGACCTGGTCACATTGTCCAACCTCTCTAGCCTGTTTCTGCACCTAGTTTCTTCACAACTCCTGAGCTCCTCAAGTGGCTGACTTGACTGAGCTCCTGGGTTCCATCTCACATGTTTGCTGAGCACAGTTACTTGCAGGGGCGTGTGATGGGTGCCCCAGTCCTTACAAACCTAACTTCTGCTTGTCACTCCCATAGTGCTGCCTTACCCTTTTGAGTCTGGGAGGGTTTTTTTTGTTTTTGTTTTTTTTAATACATCACATGAGCCAGGAACCTTGAAATCTCCATGCCAGGAAGAGGTCATAATTACATGTTTGTGCATTTCTGTGTTCCTTGGTCCCTTCATTATTAAATTAACTATTCATATTTTAAGAATGCACACCCATCTGAGATACTTCCTTGAGAATGAGTATCTTGAACTGAGAATCTTGAGTGCAGCCAGACTCAGGAGAACATGGTCATATGGGATGAAGGTTGGGTTCTTGAATCTGGCAGGCCTGCTTTCAGATGGCTGTCCTGGGTCAGGGACACAGCCTCAGGCAAGTCATTTTACTTCTTAGAGCCTTGACATTTCTACTTGGAGAAATGGGAGCAATATAGTGCTCCCCAATAGGGTTACAGTGAGGGGGAAATAGGATAAACCAAACATTCTCTTTTCTAGACTTATCTTTAGTTGGTTATATGTAGTGTAAACATCTGCTCCCAGGAAGTAGCTTCTTCTCACTCTGTTTTTGGTGTCTTTAATTGCAGTTTTAAATTTTAATGTAGTCAAGCAACAACCTTTTCCTTTATGGGTAGTGCCTTCGATGTCTTTAAGAAATTCCTTCTAAAAATAGGTCAAAAAAGTATTCCCCAGTGTTTTTTTTCCCCTAAACATTTTTTTTTTTTTGAGACAGAGTCTCATTATGTCACCCTCGGTAGAGTGCCGTGGCATCCTAGCTCACAGCAACCTCCAACTCTTAAGCAATTCTCTTGCCTCAACCTCCCAAATAGCTGAGATTACAGGCGCCCGCCACAATACCCGGTTATTTTTTTTGTTGTGGTTGTCATTGTTGCTTAGCAGACCTAGGCCAAGTTCGAACACACCTGCCTCAGTGTATGTGGCCGGTGCCCTAACCACTGTGCTATGGGTGCCAATCCTTCCCTAAATATTTTAAACTTTTGCTCTTCACATTGAAATTCCTAACCTTTTCAGAGTTGATTTAGTGTGCAGTAAGGATCCAATTTCTATTTTGACTTCTTTTTTCTTTTTTCTTTTTTTTCCATTTTGGGCAATTGTTGTCCTAGAAAAAAATTCCTGAGGAGTCCATTTCCCCCATAGTGGTAGAATGTCATCTTTAATTTATTACATTTCCACATACACATAGTGTCTATTTGGGGGATTTGTGGGATATCTTCTGTTGCTGTAGTCTTTTTGGGTATACCCTTACCATACCATGTTAGTGTCTATTGCTTTGTAATAAGTCTTGTGGTCCCTTAAATCATTATTCTTCATCAGGAATATTTCAGATATTCTTGTCCCTTTCATCCCTCAATTTAGAGATATTCCCTCAAGTTTGGAAAAATGGAAAACCTTGTTGAAAGAGCTAAAGAGGTTGAAATGATTTTCATGAAGGTGAGCACTAATGGGCACTCAACAAATGTCATTATCTTACACTTCTTCATTCATTCTTCATCCAACACTTCTTAAGTGCCTGAGCAACTCCTGAAACTCAGCAGAGTAGCAATCCAGAGGGAGAGACTCCTTATTCCCAGGGATCTCCCCCTCTGGGGGTAACAGCTTGCGAATAATGCCATGGTAACTATTATGGGTTAGATTCAAATTCATATGGTGAAGTCCTAACCCCCAGTATCTTGGAATGTGACCTTATTTAGAAATTGGGTCATTGCAGATGGAATGGGTTAAATTAAGATGAGATCATGGTGGAGTAGGGTGTGCCCCTGATCCAATATGACCTGTGCCCTTATGAAAAGGGGAAATTGGACACACAGACACACAGAGGACACTATACGAAGAAGAAGATCATGGTGATGCTTCTGCAAGCTAAGGAATGCCAAAGATGGCTAGCAACCCACCAAAAACTACGAGAGAAGGCATGGAACAGATTCTCCCTCCCAGCCCTCAGAGGGAGCTAACGCTCCTTACACCTTTACTTTGAACTTCTAGCCCAGAATTGTGAGACAATAAATTTCTATTGCATAAGCCACTTGTTTCGTGGTCCTTTATATCATTTCATTTTGGGCAATTGTTGTCCTAGAAAAAAATTCCTGAGGAGTCCATTATAGCCCTAGCAATACAATACAGCTGCCCTAGCAAATTAATATGCTGATAGTGAGAGGAAGGTGCCAGGGACACCAAGGAAAGGAAGGGCTTAGGCAAGGTAGGCTTCCCAAAGAAGTGGGTTTTTGCAAGTAGAGTTGGAATTTTCCCAGTGAATCCTGGGGAACCCAACAATCTTGCCAAATGGAACAAAGTATGTAAGCAAGAAAGCATGGAATCTTCTAGTGTTCATGGTGTGGTGGGAAATTTAGGAATTTAGAAACTTTGGAGAGTTGGCTGAGTGCAAAGTCCTGAGAGACTGGGGAAGAATAATGATTTATATATGTGACAGGTGGCACAGGCCAGAGGGAATCTAGTTATCTGCTGCTACTAACAACCTATCCTAAACTAGCAGCAAAACATAAACAATCTTTTATTTTGCTCACAAATCTGTAATCTGGGCAGGACCCAGTGAAGACAGCTCAGTTTTGCTCCAGGCAGCCACTGAGGGTGGCTCAGAGGCTGGGGGTGAGTTTTACGGCTGGGGGTCATTGATGCTGGCTGTTGACTGGGCTCTCAGCTCAGGTTGTTATATTGGTTATTTGCATGTGGATGCTCCATGTGGCTGTTTGGTTTCCTCAGAGCATGGGATTCTAATAGTGTCCCAGGAGAAAGATGGGGGCTTTGTATGTATTTTTATGGCCCAGCCTTGGAAATCACACAGAACCACTTCCTTATCCTGTTCAAAGAGATAGTGGTCACAGAGGAGTGCCCAGATTCAAACGGAGGAGACAGAGGCTTCCACCAGTTAATGGGGGGAAGTAAACATATAGGGTGAGCTATATTATGGTGGCTATTTTCATAGAACACCATCTGCCCGGAGGGAAGGGAGACACCAGGGATGGGTGTTCATGGATGTCCATGAGGCGGTGCAGAGGGCCTGGGGCCACAAACCAGGGCAGGACACTCTCTCTTCCTCTCCAGGCTGGATTTAATGGCTTGTGGAGTCACTGTCACTTACCCTGCATCTCTGATTCATTCTCTCTCTTCCAACTTGTCTTTATTTCTGTTGATATCTGTTTCTTTCTCCACTGTCCCGTCTCTCTCTGTCGCCCTCTTTCTGTTTCTCCATCTCTGATCTCTTTCTCACACTCCCTTCTTCCCCGTTCTCTATCCCTTGCCTGCCCCCTCTCTCCCTCTAGCTATCTTTCTCTGCAACATTGCCCTCTGTGGGCTCCCTCGCTCTCTCCATCTCCCTTCCTCCTCCCTCGCTCTCTCCATCTCCGCCTCCTCCCTTCCTCTCCTTGTCTCTCTCATCTCACCGTTGGTGTCTTTTGCCATCTCTTGGTCTCTCGTCTTTGTCTCTTTGTCTTGTTTTCTGCTTCTTTCTCCCCTCTCCCTCCCTTTCTTGCTCTGCCCACTTCTCCCCCCTTCCCTCCTCCTTTCCTCTTCCACGCTTTCCTCATCCTCCCTTTCCCTTCTATCCATCTTCTCCTGCTCTGTCCATATCGGTCCCCACCCCTCCTCCCCCGCGGTCTCTCAAAGACCCAGCCAACCCCTCCTTCCCACCCCCAAAGAGTCACTTCCCTTTCCATTCACCATGTGTCAGCAAAGCGCCATCGTCAGGGCTTCCAGCACAGCGGCCAGAGCTGCTGCGTCCTAATTGGAGGAGAGTGCCATCAGTCACACGGGCAGCCCAGCAGGGCGGGTCCTCACGGCCTCAACTCGCGCTGCCAGGACGTGGGGGATCAAGGGAAGTTCCCCCTTGCTCTGCTGACAGGGTAGGGGCAGGACTCCAGGGTCCCATCTCTTTCAGCAGTTTTCCTTTCCAAAAGCCTGTTGGGAGGGGAAGGAAAAAACAGAAAGTCAGACAAATCTAGCAATGATACTTTGACTTTGGAAGGTGCTTCCAAGATTCCTAAGCACTTTGCCACCCACTATATCACTGGAAACCAAGTAGCAAAGCCCCAGTTCTGCCACTCAACCACTGAGACTTAGCACAATCGCTCTGTGCGATTGAAGCGCTTTCGGGAAGATATTCACTCGTTCAAGCCCATAAAAGACAAAATTACAACAAACCTAGTTTTAAAGATCTGAATCAGCTTTTCTTTGTGATTCTAGAACAGGGCAACACCTCTTTCTATTCCCATGAGCTGAGCAGAGGAGGTTGGCTTTACAGAGAAGGAACCTTTGACAGGGAACACAAATGGCTTGGTGGTTTCCAAGTTACTTTCTTTGGAAAGGTTAAAGCAGAGGGAATTTCCTTCTCATGCTGGCTGAAACCGGCCTGTTTAGGGATTTGGCTATTCTCTCTCTCTTTTGATTTCTTGGAAGCTCAGGTAAACAACTTGGTTGTGGCTCACTGGTGTGGTGCGTCAGCACCAGTGACTCCAATGGCCATGCATGCACTTCATCAGACACTTCATCTTCTTCCTCCTGCCTGCTATCTTCCCACTCCCCTGCTTCCCATTTCCTGCTTTTTTGTTTCTAGTCCTCTGACTTCTCCCTCTCTGCCCAGCTTCTCTTCATCTTCCTCTTTGTCTTCTGGTTCCCCCTCCTTCTCCCCCTCCATCCTGCCATGTCCCCAGGGTGGGCACAATCCTAGATGACTACTCAGGCCCCAGCCCTACTTTAGCAGTCTGACTTGGGGGAAGGAGGAAGATGGGAGGAGAGGCAGGTGGGCTCCTTAACGTGAACAGACTACAGCTTTCAGGCAGGCCTGAAGAGGGCCCAGCAGACTGTGTATGTGTGTCTTGGGTTTCAGGGAGACTGTTTCTCTTGGGGGAGCCTGACTCAGCCTGGCCCAGGGACTGGAAGGAAGCCACAGGGCAGGCCCGAGAGAGGCAGTGGGCACAAGGGAAACGGCTTAGCCCCTGGAGTCAGACACTGCTAGCTTCCAACCCCAGATATCCCCTCACTTTACCACGTGGATGATGAGCAAATGACCTTGCTTTTCCGAGACTCAGTTTTCTCATCTGAACAAGGGCCATACAGGTGTTTTTTATCTCACAAGGGTACTGGTAATTCACACGCACGGCTAGTAACCAACTTGATGCTGGGTAGGGGTCAATAAATGTTAGTCTCTTTGCCTTTTTGCTCTTTATACATTCAAGGTATAGTGCTTGGGGAGTGTCTCACTTGCTGCCAACTGCTCAAAGTACCTGAGATACAAATGGAACAGGCGTTGCCAGAACACCTGTTCTCCAGGTAGTGGAGCTGAGCAAAGCCGAGATGCTGAGTTCACAGAACCAGGGAGTGGGGTTGCATGAGAAGTGGGAGGAAGGCTTTATGGGAATAAGAATCCTGGAACAGCTCCAAGTCAGGACAGCTTGGGGGGGCAGGTATGGAAACTGGGTGGAATATGGGATACAGTGGGAGAAAGGTGGAAACTTTTGCCTCCTTCCCAACTTCTAACAAGCTGCTGAGCTTACATCATAAAAGCACTGAAGCTCGCCCAGACCTGAGGATTTTAAACCCAATTGAAATATCAGCCAATACCAACTGTTTGCTAGGGTTGGGGTACAGAACTCTAAAGCACTTCTGCAGTGGTGTATATTGGTACAATCACTTTGCAAAAACTATTTGACCAAGTTTAGTAGTGTTGGAAATGCAAAGATCTGGAGACTCTGCAATTTCCTCACTGAGTATTTACCCTGGAAAAACTCTCCCACATGTGCACCAGGAGGTAGATTCAGGGTGCCCAGGTGAACGTCATCTGTACTAGCAAAAAACTGGAAATAACCTGGAAATGTCCATCAGAGGGGGAATGAGTCCACACCTAAACACTCAAAGGGTTACACTAGACTTTATCTATCGACATGGCTCGAACTCAGAATCACTGCTGGAGGTGGAAAAAGGCAAGTTACAAAACAATATTTGATATTTATAAGAATATTTAAAAATACATACTCTCTGTAGCAATCAGGGTTTTTTTCTGTTTCAAATTTCCACCCCCTCATGAACTGAAAAGTTAGTAGAGCACAATAAAAATGAATTTGCAGAAATATAAAGTGAAAAATACACCGATGGACCACCCCCAATATTTTAATTTATATTCAACAGACATTGTGAAATTTTAAAAAGTTTCTAAAGTCTTATTCTTATGTAGATTTCCCTGCAGACTGATAATGAAAAATGATCTTGAGGCAGTGTTGGCAAACTTTTGTGACTGCCCATCTCTGCCAGTGTGGCATGAGAGCAGCCTTAGATAATAAGAGGTCTGACAAATAAGTTTGAGGACTTTGTCCCGGAAAAAGTGCTACACACCTCATTACTAAATATCACTATAGTCACCAGATTCAAGTTCGTAAACTTGTCAGACCTTGTATATAAATGAGTGTAGCTTTGCTTCAATAAAACTGCATTTGTGAACACTAGAATTTGAACTTGACTTTCATGTATTGCTAAAAAAAATTATTGATTTATTTATATTTTTAATTGAAATGTCATAGCTGTACATACTTTCGGGGTACATGTAATATTTTAATACATGCATTCAGTGTGTAATGATCATCAGGGCAACTCGGATACCCATCACCTCAAATATTTATATGTATTATATTTATATATAAATATTTACATATAATGTATTGTGAACATTACAATTTTCTTTTTTATTGTTGGGGATTCATTGAGGATACAAGAAACCATGTTACACTGATTGCATTTGTTAGGTAAAGTCCCTCTTACAATCGTGTTTTGCCCCCAAAAGGTGTGGCACACACCAAGACCCCACCCCCCCTCGCTCCTTCCCTATCTCTGCTCTTCCGTTCCCCACCCCTCCCTCAACAATTTTCTAAGTTATCTTGAAATATACAATTAATTTCTATTAACTGTAATTTCCCAACTATACTATCAAATACTAGGATGTATTCCTTCTTTTTTTTTTTTTATTAAGTCAAATACACATAGATCATGAATACATTTATGCATATGTGGGGTACAATGTGTTGGGGTTTTTTAATACAATCTGACGTGGTTACATCAAACTGTATTCCTTCTTCTAACTATATTTTTGTACCCATTTAACTAACTTCTCTTCATCTGCTCTTCCCCTGTTCCCAAGGTCTAGTGACCACCCTTCTACTCTCTAACTCCAGGAGATTCAGTTTTTTAGCTGCCACTTAGAAAGAAGAAAACATGATATTCTTCCTTTAATTTTCCCCCCAGTCATTTAAAAATGTGAAAAACCTGGTGTAATGCCATGGTTTCATAGCTCATAGCAACCTCAATCTCTTGGGCTCAAGCAATCCTCCTCAGCCTCCCAAGTAGCTAGGACTACAGGTGCCCACCACAATGCCTGACTATTTTTAGAAATTGGAGGTGTTGTCCCTCTAGCTCAGACTGGTCTCCATGTCCTGAGCCCAAGCAATCCACTGGCCTCAGCCTTCCAGAGTGCTAGGATTACAGGCCTGAGCCATTGCACCTGG
This sequence comes from Arctocebus calabarensis, assembly GCA_963573935.1. Lineage (NCBI taxonomy): Eukaryota > Metazoa > Chordata > Mammalia > Primates > Lorisidae > Arctocebus > Arctocebus calabarensis. Next base: position 18,157 of record CAUYON010102810.1, on the reverse strand, counting down.
TCTTAAAAGCCATTTTAGCTTGTGGGCTAAATATATAAAAAAGGACTGGACTGGATTTATCCTGAAAGCCATAGTTTGCTGAGCCTGTAGATTATTTGGAGACACCCATATAAGAATGTAATTTTTTTCTTTTTTCAGAAAGGTTTAACATAGCTGATACCCTCTTTTCTTCTTTTTAAAAGGGACTAATTATATCAAAATAGGAGCTAGAAACTTTTTAAAAGTATCAGCAGTCTTAGGCTTTTCTGTATGTTTCGAATTTTCCAGAATTTCTTTTTCATAATCATGAATCCGGGAAGGGCACTATGTGCTGTTGCTCTCCCCCAGGCTGGTGATGACTGTAAAGAACTCCCTGCCCACAAGGAGCCCTTTGAAAGGTGGAAGTGGAGAGGAAGCCACTGGCCACAGGGAGAAGCAGAAAACTCAGCCTTGGCCCTGGTGGAGGGGCATTTCCCTGCTTCCTCAGCCATCTCTGGCCTCTGGAGTGTGTTTCAAATTTTTCAAGCAAACAAGCCCACTTATAGAGGGCCTGGAAAATAATACAGTACTTTTGTTTTTTTGGTCCACCTTGGTAGAAATAATAGAAAATCTACAACGAGTGATTCTTTAAACAGATGATTCAGGTGGGCTTTGGGGCAGGAAATAGAGTTGGTTTCCATGAAGGTGGACTTAGGTGCTCTTTTTTTTTTTTTTTTTTAATTGAATCATAGCTGTGTACATTAGTTCAATTAGGTGCTCTTTGGATTCAGAACTGACTCCCAGGTGACAAAGATCCTGAAGCCTGAGGGTAAAGGCTAGGGATAGGGGAGTGCAAGCTCCTAGGCCACCCAAGCTCCTCACCAAGTGGAAATCCAGAGGCTTCTAACCCTTGGGAATACTCCTGAGTGTTTCCTGGCTCCTCTTTTGAGAAAGGAAAACTCAGTTAAGCAGACCTTTATATTAGTAAATCTCTAAGATAGTCCTGGTTGACCTGGGGTAGCAATTCTCCGCAAGCGGTTCCCAGACCAGCATTGTCAGCCTCACCTGGCATCGTAACAGAAAGGCAAGTTCTCAGCCCTACCCTAGGCCACTGAATCATAATGGGGCATCCAGGGTCTGTGTTTAAGAAGCCTCCCAGGGGCCTGGTGGAATGCCAAGTTTGAGAACCACTACCCTTGGGGTTTGTATTTTTTTAAGCTGTTCACCTTTCTGCATCTTTCTTTCATTAAAGTAGGCAGATGGTGCTCATTCTTACAGCCCAGTTTGTTTATGATTAATGTTATTTCTTTTTTTTTTAACAAAAAGTGTGATATAAGATTAATGCTATTTCTTTCATGAAGTTCTTGTTCTTCTTCCATTAAAGAAGGATAAATTGAATAGATGAGTATAATCTACCTCTCTCTCGATTAACCCGGGAAAGAGGCAGGATGAGCCAGGTGGCCCCACACTGCCATTTTCCAAAGGAGCAGCTTATGTCAAAAAGATTAGTCCAGATATTGTTCAAATTGTCTTTTCTCCCAGGCACACTTTATATGAATTATTGTTACAGATTCACGATGGATTTTTTTTTTTTTTTGAGACAGAACCTCAAGCTGTCACCCTGGATAGAGTGCTGTGGCATCACAGCTCATAGCAACCTCCAACTCCTGAGCTCAAGCAAGTCTCCTGCCTCCGCCTCCCAAGTAGCTGGGACTACAGGTGCCTGTCACAACACCCAGCCATTTTTTGGTTGCAACCATTATTGTTGTTTGGCAGGCCCAGGCTGGATTTGTACCCGCCAGCTCAGGTGTACGTGGCTGGTGCCTTAGCCAGTTGAGCCACAGGCGCCGAGCCAAAAACACATATTTTTTAACATAATTGTATTTCTGACCCTAAGGATATAATTTGAAATGCAAATATTTGTGCATGAAGATGTTCTTTGCAGCATTATTTATAACAGCAAAACCTCAAAACAACCAATAGTGAACAATAGGGATTGATTAAGTGAATTATTATAAATGTAAATCTCTGAGCTAAAACACTGTGTAACATTAAAAATTACATTTTAAAAGATTTTATAGGGTCCAGGCACAGTGGCGCATGCCTATAATCCTAGCACTTGGGAGACCAAGATGGGTGGATTGCCTGAGCTCACAGGTTCAAGACCAGCCTAAGCAAGAGCAAGACCCCGTCTCGAAAAAACAACCGGGCATTGTGGCAGGTGCCTATAGTCCTAGCTACTCTGAAGGCTGAGGCAAGAGAATGGCTTAAGCCTAAGCGTTTGAGGTTGCTGTTGAAAGGGGGGCACTCGACCAGCACAAAACTCACAGAACACCAAGGCTTGTATGAAAGGTCTTTATTGGTGGGGGAAGCTGCAGAGCAGCATTAAGGAGAAGGGGAGAGAGAGAGAGAAACGGGGGAAGAGAGGAGAGGAGAGAGAGAGGAGAGAAGAGAAGAGAGGAGAAGAGACACACACGGGGGGGGGGGATAGGAGAGAAAAGAGAGGGAGCAAAAGAGAAGGGCATCTGATGTAGTCTCAGTTAGGGGCGGTGTCGGGATGGTAGAACAGCCAATAAGGTGCTACTGCTCTGGTGCGAAGAGCTGTAGGGGGCGGGCCATAAATTTGAGCTTTTCCGTGGATAATCGGGATAGGGAGACAAAGTTGTACAATTATCTAACAGCTGTGACCTGTGATGCCACAATACTCTACTGAGAGTGACAAAAAAAAAAGTTTTTATAATGATGCATCACTTACATTCCTTTTATTTATTTTGTTTATTTTTATTTTTTACAGAATTAGGGTTGCCCAGCTTGTCCCAAACTCCTGGCCTGAAGTGATCTTCCCACCTCAGCCTCCCAAAGTGCTGGGATTACAGGTGTGAGCCACCACACCCCACCCTTAACTTATATTCCTAGGTGAAAAAACATAATTTCAAACAGTTCACATGATTTCGTTTCAATTGTGTAAAATGTTAAGGACTGAGGCAAAGCAGAGTCACAGGGACAACAGAAACTCTGGGTGTGGCATGGGGAAGAAACGTGTGTGGGATAGCTGAGGGAGGCTGTGAGGAAGGATGCACAGGCCTGTGCTCAGGATGTGTGAGGCAGTTACACGCTGGCCCAGCTTGAAGGTGAGGGGTTTTGTTTTGTTTTGTTAGAGTGAGAAGTGAGAAGTTGAATAAGCAGAGTGGCAAGTGACAGTGGGCTGGCCTGGTGACATCTGCATAAATTATAAGGAGATTGGGTAGGTGCCAGACTGATTAATTATTTGGATGCTACATAGCAATTTAAGAGTGACTACTATGGGCGGCGCCTGTGGCTCAGCAAGTAGGGCGCCAGCCCCATATACCAAGGGTGGCAGGTTCAAAACCTGCCCCAGCCGAACTGCAAAACAAAAAAAATAGCTGGGCGTTGTGGCAGGCGCCTGTAGTCCCAGTTACTCGGGAGGCTGAGGCAAGAGAATCACCCAAGCCCAGGAGTTGGAGGTTGCTGTGAGCTGTGTGACACCAAGGCACTCTACCGAGGGTGATGAAGTGAGACTCTGTCTTTACAAAAAAAAAGTGACTGCTATATGAAACAATGCAAAAATCTCTTGGGCACAGCATTCGGCAAACAAAGCCACAGAACAAGGCAGACTCTGCAAGTCTATAATGTTCAAAAACAGACCAAACAGTGTGGATGTGAGAGATGCCAGAGGGTGGTTATGCCCAGAAGGGGTGAAAGGGAGAGATGGAGCCTGCTGGGGATCAGAATGGTTCCATGTCTTCAGTTTGGTGGTGGTTACATGGATGAATAGATATGTAAAGTTTAAATAATCTGTACTCTCACGATTGTGCACCTTATTTACATTATCCCCTCCCCGAACAACTGCCATCCTTCTCCCTCTGCCAGACCTGCACCCTCTGGTAGGAAAGGAAAAAATCCTTCCCTGCAGAACTGGACCAGTCCTATCAGTTTTCTATTGTGGCAAAACAAATCATCCCCAAATTTATTTTCGTGAAACATCACGGATCTCATGACCCTGGTGGTGTGCTGGACATAGCTGGACATTTCTTCTGCTGTGTGTTGCTGACCTGGCTGCCTTTAGCTGGGGGCCAGGCTGGGTGGAGGCGTGGGGGGAATCTCATGATGGTCTTGCAGTAACCAACTTAAGTATTTGAAATAGGTACACGCTGGACTCGCAGTGTCTGTTTCATCACAGAAAACAAATCCGCAGGTGTGTTTTCTGAAGGAGCGTCTCTTATGCGTTGTGAGTATTCCGGGTCCTGAGTTTCCTTTTACATTGCCCTGAAATCATTAAATATGAATGTGTGCAGCAATCAGTGAATGACGGCTGAAACCTAACTGTGCCCAGTGCCAGGATGATCCGAAGTTACGCAAAGATTTGCAAGGCCTGGCAGGAGAGGTTGGCAAAAATGGTTCTAGAACGTAAGAGGAGGGAGGAAGTAAAATACAGAAGGAGGCAGAGAGAACGGCGGGTAGAGCAGAGGCACAGACAGCGGGAACTCGGGGAGGTGGGACTATGCACCCGAGTGATGGAGTGATCGTTAGACTAGACTCGCTTGGGGAGCTGTGACCGCTACCCATACTCTGTTTGGGGACCACTGTCTGCCATTTAGGGTCAAGTGTGTAGGTGTAGTTCCTCCGATGCAGGCCAGATCCGTCTTGTATGGAAACCAGTCTCGATTCAGGTGGGAAAACACACCAGCATCATCCGGAACAACTGTTTCTCCACTTATCATTGGGAACATTCACATGAGGCGACCACACGACTCTTTGGATAACTAACCCCAGGAAGACCTGTTAATTTGTAGGCATACTCTAGTTTCCAGCTTTGCAGAGAACGAGAAACTCCTTGGCCCAGACTGAGGGGCACCTCAGTTGGACACACGCTTCCTTCATCTTTAAAAATAGTATCTATTATGATGTAACTGTAATTTAAAATGTTTTTGTATTAGCCCAAGTGGAACCCAAGGACCCAGCAGGCATCGGCGGGAGCTGTCCGCGGTGCTGAACGCGGTAGCCGGTTCAGCCTTTGACCTTCCCAGCGAGAAAGGACTCTCGGTCCGCAGCCCGGTTTCCTCCTGGCGCGCTTCTCCTCCCAGTGAGCGCACTAGAGGGGTCGGCACTGCATATTTTAGTCCCGGGCAGCAGATGTCTTGTGTTGGCTTCCTCCCGGGTCCCCTCCTCGGCGCCTCCTCCCGCTCGCGCGCACCTGCTCCTCCTCCCGGGTCCCGCCCCGCGCGCCGGCAGCTCGGATCCGGGCTCGGGGAGGCGAGGGGCGAAGAGAACACAAAGGGCGGAGCGGCGGGAGGCGGCGGCGCGGGCATGGACGCCGAGTACCCGGCCTTCGAGCCCCCGCTCTGCGCCGAGCTCAAGCTCCTGTGCAAGCGGCTGCAGGAGGCGTACCGCGAGCTGAAGGAGGACCTCACGCCTTTCAAAGATGACCGCTACTACAGGTAGGCGCGGGGCCACCGCCGCGCTGGCGCCTCGGCCCGGGGGCGCCCGGGGAGGGGGCGATCCGAGGTTCAAGGACAGATCCGGGTAGCCGGGGTGAAGGGCCCATTTTCCGCTCCCCGGATACCTGAGACGGGATTCCCGCATCCGGAGAAAAGGCCCCGCAGACTTCGGTCCCGGCTTTGCTCCGCCCTCGCCCGCCGGGCCTGGGGACACGATGACCTCCTGCCCTCCAGTATAGCGTCCGGGACGGAGGTCCCCAGGCCTCTGGGCTTCGGTGGCATCTCCGAGGCTGGGGCGCTGGGGAGGCTGGGGGCAGATGGTGTCAGGGCCGAGGCGAAGATGCTGCCACGGGAAGCCATGGATGAACGCTGCCCGCCCCACCCCAGCCAAGGGCCTTTAGTTTGGGCCTGTTCATATTCGTTTCCTCCTCCTTCTCCCGTGCCCACGGCGAGAACCGTGGGGACTGCACACCCTAGCACAGGGCACCTGCCCCTTCCGCCCCCTGCTATTCTGATGGGTAAGTAGCTCCTTTGCCAGTGCGGCTGGATTTACCTTAGTGCGCCGTGGTGTGAGGAAAGAACTCTATCAGGAGTCAGGACACACGGAATCTAGAATTGGTTTTGTTGCTAACTAGCTCTATGACCTGGAAAAGTTACCTAACTCTGTACCTAAGTAATGATTTCCTTACTCTGTGTTTAAGGATGGCAAGACATTGCACAGATGTCTTCAAAGTGGTCATGTTCGTACATTCACCGGCACTCGCTAAGAGTCATATATAGTCGCTCAGAAGATGTCCCACACCAAATATTTACAAAAGCCTGATGGATTCCCAGCCATAATCAGCAATACAGCATGACCATGGGCAGGATGACTGAGTGAAAAAAAAAGAAATCATTTTTAGAAAAACATAAAATATCATGTGATGTAGCTTTGGATGAGGCTCACAGTCTATCTAACGTGGCCTCCTGGGAGATTTGCTGAGGGTAAAAGAATTCACAAAGCGTTTCAAATCATCTTTTTGGGGTGATATTATTTCCAGTCTCTTTTCCTACTAATTCCCTCCCACTCCCTCCCCCCCGTCTTTATATATATATATATATATATTTTTTTTTTTTTCTTTTTCTTTGGCTGGGAACATTTCTTTATCAAAGGAACTAGTAAATAGTAAAATGGCCTCAACGCAGAACAAAGTCCCTAGCTGTTAATCCATATTGGAACATCCTTTATTCATTTGTTTCTTCTTTATTTTTCTTTTCTTTAAACTTTGTTCTTTTTATTTCCTTGGGGTGTTTTTTTTTCCCTATCAGGACAGAGTTGTGCCCTGAGCAGAGTTCAGTAGTGATATAACTCACTGTAACCTGAGACCCGAGTAGGGCTGTGACCATCCTGCTGCCTCTGGATCCACTAGTATTAAAGGCGCTCGCCATGGCATCCAGATGGGTTTTTCATTTTTTTAATAAGTCAGGGTCTCACTCTTACTCAGATAAGTCTCAAACTTCTGAGCTCAAGCAATTCTACCGCCTCAGCCTCCCACAGTGCTAGGATTACAGATGTGAGCCCCTGTGCCCAGCCATTTACTCATGTATGAGCGTCTTCTATGTTCCTGCTGTTCTAGGTGTTGTGAATACAGCCATGAGCAAGACAGACAGGGTCCCTGCTGCCACCGGGCTTATGGATAATAAACAGGTGATTACACATTGTGATGAGTGCTAGGAAGATAATAAAGCAGGTGACATGAGTGACAGGGTGCTACTTCAGAGCAGTATTCAGGAAAGTCTTTGAGATGGTGGCATTTGTCTAATAACTGAAGGATGAGGAGTTCTCTAGATATTGAGCTGGGGAGAAAAGTTCCAGAATGGGAAGGGGAAGTGCAATGTCCCTGAGACCCTAAAAACGTTGTGTGTTCAAGGAACAGACAGAAGTTCAGTGAGACTGCAGCAGATCGGCAAGGTCAGGTCAAGAAGAGCCTTGAAGGCCGGACTAAGGAATATAGATTTCATTAGCATTGCAATGTGAACCCACCAGAGGGGGAGGTGGCGTGACCAGTTCTGTGGCCTGTCCTGCAGCTAGCCTTTGAGTCTTTGCTCCAGGGGCACCGTCTGTCCGTATTTGAGTTCAGTCTTAAAGACAAATGTACCGTGGTTAAAAGGGATTGCTAATGGATCCTGCCTCCTGCCCTGAGAACAAGTTGGCTGCAGAGTGCTTTGTAATATTTTGTGTAGACAGAGCAGTTAGGCTGAGTCTGGAAGACTGCTTTATAGTGAAAAGATGTTTTAGATCCCTGAACTATCAGCTGCTCCATTGAAGTTTTGTGTCAGTGGAATCTACCCTGAGAAAATGAGGTGAACTGGGTTTCTAAGTTGGGAAGCTGCTGCTTACAGCTCCTGCGTCTGTCTGGCGGGAAGGGGACCTGCTACTATGGTGTCTGCTTCTCCTTGTCTCCCCAGCTTCATTTAGGACTAAAATACACCAGCCCGTTTTTCCCTAGAGGCCCAGGGACTCCCTCACAGGGCAGGCAGTTTTCTCATGACAGGATGAGGCAGGAATGGAGCTGTTAATGCTTCATTTTCAAGAAGTGTGGCCTCTCCACTAGCAGGCCTGGGGGTTGCACATTAGCTCCATAATTTGGCACCACTGAAAGGCTGCAGCTAGGTGGTCATTTCATTTTGGACTGCTGCCAGTCCAAAGGAAAGGAAAGGAAAATCATCGAATTTCCCTGGACAACCAGTTTCCACATCAGAAAAATGAAACCTGTAACTCTGATCTCGACAAGGATATTGTGAGACTCTAGATGCTTTCAGATACAGATAACAGAAGAACCAGAGCAAGCCAGTTTAAACAATGAGGAAATGGATTGTGTTGTTGATCCAGCAGCTTTATGATGTCATCAAGCAAATGGCTGCAATTGGCTCCCAAGAACCAGTGGGGCTATTGCTTCTCATGAACATTCATAGGGAGAACCAGCCATCTGGCTGTTCTCTAAAAGGAAAAAATTACCTGAAATCTATAGCAAAAGTCCTTGAATCTCCTCTACACCCCAACCAAAATTGTAACAATGAAAGAGACAAACATGTGGACAAGAACGTGAACTTTCATACATTGTGGACTGGAGGGTGAATTGGTGTAATCAATGTAGAAACCATTTGGCAGTTTCTGCCGAAGTTAAACACATGCATCCTCTTTGTTCCAGCATGTTCCCTCGGGTCCACAGGTGTATACCCTGCAGAAATGCATACATATGTCCATCAAAGGACATGGACCAACATGTTCCTAACAGCACAATTTGTAATGCTGCTAAATTGAAACTAGCCAAATGCTCATCAACATAGCATGGATAAATACATCCAGCTTATTCCCTAATAGATGTTTATACAGTAACTAAACAACTTACAATTACACACAACAATAAAGGTGACTCTCACACACATAGTATCAATTAAAACAAGCCAGGCACAAAGAGTGTGTACTGTGTTCCATTTCTACAAAAAGGCAAAATGTCTCTACACTGTTAGAAGTCAGAATAGTGGTTACTCTAGAGGGGACAGTTACTTGTGTGGGGCAGAAGAGGGTTTTCCCAGTGCTGGTAATATTTTACGTCTTAATCTGAGTGCCGGTTGTATGGGTATGTTTAGCTTGTGAACATGTATCAAGCTGTGTGCGTGATCCGTGCATATTCCTGTACATATATAATAGTTAAAGAAAACCAACTCCTGTGTCTCATTGGATGAGGACCCAGCCACTTGCCCTTTCTTGAACACATTCTGGTGAGAGGATGGAATTAGCCTTGGGCACATCAGAGACCCCAGAAGCTGAGGGTAGAGCCACTTTTCTTTTAGGCCTCAGGTCTTCAAGGGAGGAAAGGCAAACAGCCAAACCAAATGGGGTTCTGTTAGGAAGAAGATGTGGCCCTGAACGTCGAGTAGGAAATCACTATGTCTCTGGCCTAAACTGGCAAAGGGTTAAAGAAACACAGAAGAGAGCAGGCATTTCTTTAGAGCTTAGTTCTCAGATGTTTGTGGCTGGCCATTTTGCTGCCTTGAATTTTCTCTTGTTATTGTTCTACCTCTGCCAAAATAAAGTTCAGCTTGAGTTTGCTTGGCTAGTGAAGTGATGCCCAGGACTGTCCTCATCTAAGAGGCTTCCAGAAGCAACATTTCATCACTGAATCAGAGGCCAGGGCTGGTCCTCAGTCTTGCTGGCCACTTTAGCCGGCACATAGGGAGTAGAACCTGTTTTAATGGAGGTTTCACATTATCCAAGCTTTGGACTAATATAGCAAATGCCACTTATTTAATTGGGAGACACCAATGAGAATCATGAGAAAACAGAGGGGGGACCTGGCATCAGAGCTGGGGGAATGAGTTAGATAAGGGGTTCTCAGTGCCGGCCGCACATTGGAATGATTTGGTGGTCCTTTTAAAAATACAGATGCCTAGGCCTTACCCTCAGGATTTCGGCTTAGTTGGCTGGGCTGGATCTTTGCCAGGATGGAGAACCCATGAGGAGCGAGCAGAAAGTTTAAGAGCAGTGGGCTGAGAGGGCCTGGGGCAGCACCCATCTCCTCTAGGGGTAGACTCCAGCAAGAAGGGCAGTGTGGAGGCAGGGCTGCCTCTCCCACACAAAGCTCCCCAGCACTGTCCATCATCTCCTGGCCCAGAGCACTGTTGGGTGACAGTCTGATGTGGGCTTCCCAGCTTTCAATTGTTTGGTTTCTGCTTAAATTTAGTCAGACTTGTCTTTGTTTCTCTTTTCCTGGCCTTGGGCTGTTGGTGTATTCCAGGATTTCTTGGTATTAGGGAATGGGGTTCTCACTGAGTTATGAATGACACTCAGCAGGGTGTCCAGAATTTATACAAAAAAATGAAGATTCTTCTGCATTGGAGGGATCATAGGATCTTCAAATACTCAGTGTTGAAGGACCTTAATATTTTATTGGTTAACCTATTTCCTTCTTAGAGAATCCATGAAAATGGTATTCCCGCTGCCTCTGTCTTCACCATCCCTAATTATGACAGTGTTCCTGTATTAAAACAAACAGTAGCTCCCTGCAACTTTAATTTGAAGGCCCTACTAGTCCTTCTTTCAGGGCACCCCAGAACTAGCTACTTCCTGCATTATTCAGTAGCTTGTGGGGACATTTCCAGGTAGCTTTGGAGTTGTCCTTTGACATCCTCTTCTCTTCTTCCTATTTATAAACATCAAAATTTTGCTGCTGTTCTTTAGGGGATGTTGTTTCCCAATGTCCATTCATCTTGGTCATTGTTCTCTGGTCTCTCCTTGTTTAAGATTTAGGTTCTTTCTGCAGAAAGTGATAAAATCCCAAATTATGTTGCCTGCTGTAGAAAGAGAATGTATTGGATCATTTACTGCAAAGCCTGGCGACAGGTGTACCTAAATCCAGTACCTCAAAAATGTGATCAAAATTCAACTTTTTCTCTTTGCTCTTAGCTTTGCTGTTTCTTGGGCAAATGATTTCTCAGTTAAACTCTTCCCAAGAGATGGCAAAGAGCCGTAGTTGCCCCACACTTGCATGCCCCCAGCAGGGCACCTTTGTGGAGAATGGTCACCCCCCCAGCCTCTCCGTGGTTTCTATAACTTCCTGGGGTTGAGTGTTTTGGCTCAGATTGGGTCAATGTCTGTAGCTGCTCTCATTAGTCTTATACAATCTGCCAGGCATGGATCATGGCACCACCCTGGAACTGGGCACAGGTGTACCCCAACCAGTGAAAAATCAAGATGATGTGACCATGAGGTAGAAATTGTGGGCTGGGGGAGAAAGACACTATCCTGGCTTGTCATAAGCCCACTTGATGGATGGCACCCTGAACTGACAGCCTGTGTGTAATGGTCAACCTCCCTTGACCTACCCCTGGCATTTCTACTCATGTGGCTTCAGATTGTGTTCACCTTGTTTTTTCCTCCAGCCCTTAGATACCATTTCCAATCTTGAGTCTGTCAGTTCTAATTAGCTATTCTTTTAATCACATGGCCAGAGGCTGGCATATTCTGATATATAGTGTTGGGCTCTGTCTCAAAAAAAAAAAAAAAAGAAGAAGAATGAGGTCTAGAAAGATTGAGTTACTGGTACAAGGTTGCATTTTAGAGCCAGGTACTCAAACACACAAGTCAGCATCTCTGTATGCATTTATCAGATTGCTCCCTGGTGGCTTACCAAAACTTAACTTTTTTAAAAAAAGTTAAAAACTCCACTGGCTAGAATGCAGTGGTGTGATAGTTCACTGCAGCTTCAAACTTCTGAGCTCAAGTGATCCTCTCACCTCAGCCTCCCAAGTAGCTAGGACTACAGGTGAATGCCACTACACCCAGCTAATTTTTAATTTTTTTTTTTTTTTGGTAGAGATGGGGTCTCACTGTGTTGCCCAGGCTGATCTCAGACTCCTGGCCTCAAGCCTCTCACCTCAGCTTTTCAAAGCATCAGGATTACAGGCATGAGCTGTCACTCCCAGCTATTGCCCATACAGCAGATTAGTTTTGTTTTTTTTTTTTTAAAGCTGTATCTTGCTCTGAATTGAGAGGAAAAAATAAGTGATACTAATTTCCTGGACAGCAGAGGAAGTATAGCATCCCCATCTGTTCTCCTGGGGCCTGGTCTTCATTCGGCTGCAGCTGTGACTCAGCTCTGGCAGCTGAAAGAGCATCATTTGCCAGAGGACAGTAGACAGGACAGGGCATCTGTGGCTGACATTGCCTTCGTCCCTGAGACATAGAAGCTGCGGCCCTGGGTCAGTCTTCCAGGGCCACTGTAACAAATCACCACAAACTTGGCAGCTTAAACAATAGAAATTTACTGTCTCTCAGTCCTGGGGGTCCGAAGTCCAAAGTCAAGGTCAGCAGGGTTGGTTCCTCAGGTGGTCTGTGCGGAGCACCAGTTCCACCTCTCCTGGCCTGGGGGAGCAAGACCGCTAAGGGCCCCAGCAGGGAGGGCCCTGAGAGCTGTGGCCTGAGGGCAGTTCAGGGGCCCACTGCTCTCTGCAGACCCACTTCCCTGGGGCTGGCTGGGCCAACTTTTGCCATGTCCCTCTTCCTCCCACCCAGTATCTACTTGAGTTATCTATCTAGGGAATCAGGTTAGAGCCCTTTGTTCTGCACATTCGAGGCCAAAGCAGAGGGTTTCTTTGAGACCCTGGAACCCACAGTTGGACTGACCCATCATGTGTCTGGGCCTAATGCGGCAATTTACAGCAATTTGGGTCTCATTTGAGCCATGGTTGGTTTGTTCTATAGGAAGCTGTGGGGCCGAGGCTGAGCAGAGCTGAAGGTGGGACATGCATACCCCACTCCTACCCCCATACTGACACAGGCTCCTGGGGAATAAAAGAACTGAAAGGGACTTAGAAAAAATGTTGTAAGGAGGCAAGGCTCTATGCTCTTCCTATTCTTTTTTAAAAATTTAGGTTTTTTGTTTTTTTGGTTTGAGACAGGGCTTAAGTGTGTTGCCCAGGCTGAAGTGGAGTGGCATCATCTGGCTCACTGTAGCCTCATCTTCCTGGCCTCCAGTGATCCTTCCACCTCGGCCTCCAAGAGTGCTGAAATTAAATAAGAGCCGCTCAGTCCGGCCTTCCTTCTTGTCAGTACCCCCCCCCCCACCTCCCGGGGCCGCAGCTTCTCCCGCACAGACCAGCTGAGGAACCAATTCATGTCTCCTTACAACGTTTTAGCCCTTTTAGCACCATTTGTACACGGGCCAGCACATCTCACAAAGTCGTGTTGACTTCAAATCTTGTCAGGATTTGAAGATGGATTTGAAGATGGGGTTTTGTTTCTCAGAGAAGATAATTACCGGTTTTCCCGGCTTGTCTATCTGACGTGACCGCATGCTCTGGTGGGAACAGAGCCCTCAGTTGAGGATTCAGACCAACAGAGATACTGTCAAAGTCAATCTGGTCAATCTGGAAAGGGGAACCATGCCTTCTGCCTTGGGGTGATGATCTAGGAGCCCCAGAACTTATTCTGAAAAAAACAGAAAAAGAATGAGAAGATTCAGGCTCTCTGAAGTGGAGGTCAAGTTCAGCGCCTGCAAGGTGAGGTGCAAAACAAAAGTGCTTCCTCAGGCTGCGGTGGAATTGGAGCACATTACAGCTTTGCTGTGGTTCTCATCATTGACTACCACATCAGAGGTACTTAGCGTCACTGATTGTCACTTTATGAAATACGGTACTACAGTAGTTAATGCTATTGGTTGCAAGTGTTAGTTTCAGCCCAAGGACTCAGGGATAGTTCACAGATCCAAAGGGCAAAAATGTGACTGGACCCCAGGAAGGAGCCGGTGCCAGTTCAGTGTAGATTCCCTGGTTCATCTTTTTAATCTCTTTTTACCAAAGCCCTAAACTACTGATTATCAAATTTGCTGGATTTGGAATGGGAATTCTTTAGGGAGCTTTGAAAATACTGATGCCTAAGCCCTACTTTAGATATGATTTAATTGGTTTGGGTTCAGCCTGAGCACTGGGATTATTTTAAAGCTCTCCACATGATTCTAATTTCAGCGAATTTTGAGGCCCATGGTCCCAAACTAATTTACTCTTCTGTCTCTGTGTCATTTCTCCCCAGAAGCCCCCAGTCCTGTGTCACCACTGCTCCTCTCTTTCGGTGCCTACGTTCTGGGTCAGCGGGAGAAAATTGCCACCAGGCAGGCACTAATGCAAGTCCCCATTAGCACATATCACCCCTCAGCTGGGGCCTCAACAAAGCCCTGAAATGCTGCTGAGTTTTCCCAGATGGCTCATTCCCCAGTCTCTACCAACCATTCCAAACCTTCCACCACTTCGTACTGGATTCAGCTGACAGGCCCCCCCTTCCCCTTGGCACTGCTCACCTTCACCACCATAGCTTCTTGCCCTACTCCTGAGCCATACTGGGGAAGGTTCCCGTAGCTCCCAGCCTCTGCCCTTCTGCCCCCATAGACCGAGGAGGCCTGGGTACTGACAGACAGGGGAGGCTCGTCCACTCCACACTGACTGGACTGGGACCCACAGGTGCTGGCTCCTCCGTACCTGCTTCAGGAGCCGGAAACAGCCTGGAGGTACAAGCCAGACTTTGATCCAAGGGAGACAGGTGACAGGACAGAGTCAACAGATTGTTTCCAGACATGCTGGTTTCTGTTGGTCTCTCCGGCCTACCCTGAATGACCAGCTGTGTTTGCATGAACCTCGGGGCAGCTCGCACCCCCGGGATCAGTCTCCCTCCTCCCAGCCTCACTGTGTTCTCTTTCCCTCTGTTCCCTGGATTGTACCACTTTCCACAGAATTAACATGGAAACTTTTGCCTTAGGTTCTGATTTGGGGGGAAACAAGCTAGGATGCACTTTAAATGTTGAGACAATCTTGCCCAATAACTCAGAAAAAACATGGGCCAGGAGTAAGATGACCACCTGATGTGAGGGGACCAAGTGTGGTGGATTGACTTGCCTAGGACTGAGGGAGTTCCAGGGACATGAGACTTTCTTTCTTTTTTTTTTTTTTTGAGACAGAATCTCACTCTGTCACTTGGGTTAGAGTGCAACGGCCTCAGCTCACAGCAACCTCAAACTCCTGAGCTCAAGCGATCCTCCTACCTTAGCCACTGCCCCCACGCCAGTAGCTGAGACTACGGGCATGTACCACCACACCTGACTAGTTTTCCATTTTTTATTTTTAGTAGAGACAGCCTTGCTCTTGCTCAAGAAAACAGTCGGCACATTACTGGTCATCCAGCAAATCCAGTTGAGTCATTTGTTCTATACCTGTGTCTTTCTGCACCGGGCTGGGTGCCAGGTTTTAGAAAGAAGAAGACATATAATAAACATGGGCACAGCGACATCACAGGGCTAACAGGGGAGTGGCACTGTTCAAACCCTGAAAATAAATTAAAATACATGTTTCGGTCTGATAAATTGGGACTGATACTTAAAAATTCCTCAACTAGCAAAGGCCGAGGGGGGAAGGGTGTTGCTGTTCTTGTGACTAATTCCTGGTCAGTGAAAGTCCTGAGAGCTTTGAGGGACACTGTACTCATTGTACCGCACCAGCGCACCTGAGGGGCAGGGACCAGCCTGCTTCTGCTCACCAGGCTTTGCTGTCTGCAATACCAGAAACCAGCAGGTGCCTGGGGGAACTCGGGGGATTTGCTTAAATGGTTGCAAATGGGGCAAAATGAGATAATGTATACACTCCTTGGCGTAGTGGTAAGTGATTCTGGAAGTTCTATGCATAATTATCTCACCTTTGGGGATGAAGGGAAGAGAGGAAGAAAACATAATTTTGTTTACAGGCTTCAAGACTATGGTAGTGTCACCTAAACAACAAAACAGAGGAGGCTCTCTAAAAGAAAATGAGGTTTATTCTGGGGTAGAGCATTGCAATGGAAATGCACCTTCCATAGTAAGCTACGTGTGTTTTCAGGGAGGTAAAGGAAAATGAAGGGTTTTAAAGGAAAAATGAGGCGGATTATAAAATGTTTTGAGGTATCCCTGGCTACAGGGATCAATAAGGGTGATGCCAATCTCAGGCAGGCCTCCCGAGTAGCTGGGACTACAGGCGCCCGCCACACGCCTGGCTATTTTGTTTGTTTGTTTTGGTTTGGCTGGGTTTGAACCTGCCACCCTCAGTAGATGGGGCTGGCACCCTACTCGCTGAGCCACAGGCGCTGCCCTCAATTACCCTCTTTTGATCAAGATCTTTCTCTAAAAGTTCAAATGATCCCTCTTCCAGGGGTTAGGTTTTAATGTGCCTTCATGCTGGGATGGGCCTGTCTTGGGTTGCTGGTCTGATCCCATGTCAGAGGGAGTGAATGGCAGCTGGAAGTCAGTATCAAAACACTTTAACAAAGTTTAAAATGGGAAAGCATGCTGGTCCATGGATCTTATAGTTATTAGAAATCTGTGTTCAAGAATGCTTTTTAGAGTCTTTTTCAAGAAAAGCAGTTTTTGACTATCGCTAATTGTAAATACTTTTAGAGAAATATCGAAACAATAAGTGGATAAGTAAAAACTTGGAATAGCCGGGCTCAGTGAGTAGGGCACTGGCCCCATATACCAAATGTGGCGGGTTCCAACCCAGCCCCAGCCAAACTGCAACAAAAAAAAATAGCCGAGCGTTGTGGCGGGCGCCTATAGTCCCAGTGACTCAGGAGGCTGAGGCAGAAGAATTCGCCTAAGCCTAAAAGCTGGAGGTTGCTGTGAGCTGTGACGTTACAGCACTCTACCCAGGCCCATAGAGTGAGACTCTTTCTCTACAAAAACAAAACAAAACAAACAAAAAACCTTGTACCTTGAGTAGGAGAATTCATGCCTCTTAGAAAAAGTAAAAGCAGGTGTTTACTTGTGCCCTGGAACAGTTCAGAAAGGCCAAAACTATAGCATCCAGGAAACTCTTCCTTTTTCAGTCCTTCAAGATAAACATTTAAGCATTAAGCTGTAAAAGCAGAATTAGAACTGGAGTGAGAAAGTTACAAGATCTGATGAAAAAATTGAAGGAGCCTGTTATCATTCCCGGCCTTATGAAGAAGGGACGAGCTGGAGGCAAATCATGTGTTGTGAGATACAACAAAAGTGGAATTTCTGAGATATGAAGCTTTAAGAAGAAAACTCTCTTACAAGAAATGAAATTATCTCTATGAATGAATACCACAGCATATCCGTCTTGAAATAGGGAAATTAAGTGGATCTCTAGAAGAAAGGTGGCTGAAAAAGGAAGTCTATAGTTTAGAAGGTGGCTGTTAAAGAAACAGATTTCGGATTTAAAAACTAAAACTTCTCCCAGTGTTACTAAGAACAGACTAATACTTTAGGAAAACTTTGTTTTAACATAGGCATCCAAATTTTTCATTAATATCAAAGATCGACCTTTAGAAAGACACAAATAATTCCCTTTTAATTATAGCCAATTTGATAACCCACAAATGTTCTTTCATAAATGTATCTTTTACAAACCTTACCACATCTTACTCAGACCTTTCCTGGCATACTTTAACTTTCTGCTTTGTCCTAGGCTTCTTTCTTAACTAACCAGTCATTTTACTTTAAAATAAAAATTTACAATGTCATTTTTTTATACAAAATAATTACTTTTTAACCTTTCTTACCAAAAGATAGCTTTATGCCATAACTTTTTATATTTCCCTTCCTGTTTTTTAAAATCTTATTTTTATTTTTTAAAATCTATTTATAGAATTATATACATTAATTAGGAATTTAACTGAGTACTTTTAATTTTTTGCAAGTAATTTTGAGCCATCTGTCACATATCCATTATTTATAGATAAGAACCATTTTAAAACTTTTAGGAATATGTTTTTCCATAATATATTTTTATGTATATCAATAGACCCACAAACAGTTAGTCTTTTTATAAAATATAAGAGGCCGAGAGCAAACTTACATTTGTCAGTTTGTTTTAGTTTTTTAAATCTTACTTAGAAACGACCCAGACATTTAATGAGTATTCATTATTTTCCATAACATTAAGATTTTAAATTACATAAAAAAGTTTATTTATAAACATTTATCCCATATATGTTTACTTAATTTATTTATTTTTAGCAATTATACCTAGATTACTTATTAAAACTAAGATATTGGAGAAAGCTAACCATCATTTTAGGTTATTTCTCTGTTAACCATTTATATAACCTCCACCTGAGACTTATACTTTAACTAGGTATTTTGTCGGTAACTCGAAGATACAGCTGTTTTTATTAAACCAACAATATAAATTAGTCTTATCAAAAAATGGTATAAAGG
>CAUYON010102809.1:0-36489 GCA_963573935.1 Arctocebus calabarensis | reverse complement strand
GAGCCTCAAGCTGTCACCCTGGGTAGAGTGCTGTGGCATCACAGCTCACAGCAACCTCCACTTCCTGGGCTCAAGCGAGTCTCCTGCCTCCACCTCCCAAGTAGCTGGGACTACAGGCACCTGCCACAACGCCCGGCCATTTTTTGGTTGCAGCCGTCATTGTTGTTTTTGTTTGGCGGGCCCGGGGGCTGGATTCGAACCCGCCAGCTCAGGTATACGTGGCTGGCGCCTTAGCCCACTGAGCCACAGGCGCCGAGCCAGGTCTTTTTATTTTTTAAAATTGGTAAGAATTGTTAAATAATATTTAAATATTGTTTTCTTGTCATTTTCTTACTAAATGTTGGATGTATCCCTATGAAAATTGTTCATTGCCTATTTACTGGGAATATAATTTTTAAAATTCTTTAAAATATATTATTGAGCCTGTAATCCTAGCATTCTGGGAGGCCGAGATGGTTGGATTGCTTGAATTCACAAGTTGAAGACCAGCCTGAGCAAGAGCACCCCTGTCTCTAAAAAATAGCTGGATGTGTGGGTGGGCTCCTATAGTCCCAGCTACTTGGGAGGCAAGAGAATTGCTTGAGTCCAGCAGTTTGAGGTTGATGTGAACTATGACACCACAGCACTCTACTAAGGGCAACAAAGTGAAACTGTTTCAAAACATACAAAGAAATTATTGATATATTATTGGCATGTATTTGCAAGGTACGATTTCATAAGTTGCGATGTATTCATTTGTGAAACCATCACTGCAATAAGACAATGAATATATCTTCTTGAATTTCTGAAGGAGTTTTGGTAGAGTTTGGAAATAAGAAATCTGTATCTGAAATTTCATTGAGGGAAGGTTTTTAACTATAAATTCAAATTTTGAGAATGGATATTGGGTTATTCATATTATTTTTTCTTTTTGAATGAGTTTTGGTAGTTGGTGCTTTTCAACTCCATCTAAGTTGTCAAATTTATTGGTAGAGTTGTTCATAATATTCCCTCACTCTACAGGGAATATTCCATATCTCTAGAATCTGAATCTGTAGTCTGTAACTCTTCTCATTTCTGGTGTCAGCAATTTATGCCTTCTTTCTTTTTACCCTGGTCATTTCTGCAAGAAATTTACCAATTTATTAATCATCTCTAAGAATCAGTTTTCGGTTTCATTGATTTTCTCTATATATCTTCCATTTTCTGTTTCTTTGATATCTGTTCTCTTCTTTATTATTCTGTTTCTTCTGCTCAATTTGGATTTACCTTTTGATTTGATGCCAGACATTGTATACTTTATCTTGTTAGATAATAGATATTTTTAATTCCTGTAAATAGTCTTGAGCTTTGTTTTGGACAGTTAAATTACTTAGACGTGGTTTGACTCTGTTAAGACTTTCTTTTAAGCTTTGTCAGGCAGAGTCAAAGCAGCCTTTACTCTAAGATGAATATTTCTTCCTATTGAGGTGGTAGTCCTGAGCTTTCTTCCTTACAGGAAGTCCTATAAATGTCAAAGTTTTTCTTTTCTTGCTAGTAGGAACACAAACTAGGCCCAGGCTTGCATTATTTCCAAGCACTGTACTTGCTAATCCTTTTGGGGTTTTTATGGCAGGGGTAGGAGGGTGTCAGGTAATTTCCTTTTATACATTTTTAAAAAATATTTAATTATTTTTATTTACTTGATTATTGATAGGATTAAACCACCCTTGGTTTTGTGTACTTTTTGGGGGGATCAGCACTCAGCTAACTGCTCGTCTGAACACAGAGGACCCACTGTGCACCCGCTCAACCTCTCTTCTTTCTCTGCTTCCTGCTGTTTCATACTCTGCTCTGCAAAGATAGCTCCTTGCCTTTGCCTCTCAAGGCTACCAGACCTCTCTTGAGATCTCTGTTTCCTCCACTCAGAGATCTTTTGGGTCTGTTTCTGGTGACTTTCTGGAAGTTATTTTGCTTGCCTTTTTTTTTTTTTTTAATTTTACTTGCTTTTCCTTCATGATCAGTGCCCTTCTTTGCCTGTCTGTGTGTAAGGGCCATTATATCAGGAAGATAACCCTTAGAAATAACGGGTTGCTCAGGATGATTTATCTCCTTTAAAAAAGATTTGTATGGCTTTTGCTGGGTCTCTGGGGTCACTATTAGGCTGCACAACTTGAAAGTGCTTTGGGTATGAAATTTTCTGGCCTGTTCAGACCATCTGGCAAGGTTAGTTCTTTCTTCCCTCTTAAACCAGAATCTGACTCTTTGGATCCCAGCTGAAAGCAGGCAGTGAAGTTTAGCAGGATCAGATGCTGAGTTTTGTCACCCAACACTTGGGATGATGTTAAGAATGCATAAAATAAAAAGCAGCTTAGCTTTTGGTGGTAACCAATTAATGATTGCATACCGCCCCAAAGCAAAACTTTGCCAGTCATCTCATTAAAATCACTGGATTCACTTCCTTCCCAGTGTCTTGACCCAACTCTTAACAACCATTTATTTGATTATTTTCAGAAGATTATGTTGATAGTTCATCCAATTTCTTGGTTCAAAAGAAGAGTTTTCTGAAACATTTAGTCTATTGATTTTAGAAATGAAAGTCATAATATTTTCCCCTTAAATGTCAATAAGCAGTGTGTTGAAGTTATAATGTCACTATCATAAATGTTAAATGTAATGTTAATTTGAAGCCTTTGAATTATTACAACATTAAGTAGTAAGAGGTACATTGAAATAATTATGACAACTGAAAATGTCTCCATAATTTGCCAAATGTCCCCTAGAGAAAAATCACCCTTAGTGAGAGGGTGGCAAGTGTCACAGCCTGTGCTCCGCCCCCTCCGTCACCCTGAGCCGCCTGTGGGGTGGGTTCTGGCTTAGGGAGTGCCTGGTTTTCGCCAGCCCACTGTCTCTCTACTGACTCCTCCTTTCACAGGCTCAGGGCTGCGATTAAACGGAATTATTTTTTCTTCTCAGTACTTCCCCATTTCTACACTTAAGTCGTGATGTGTTCTTTTCTTGTTTCTTGTCCGAAGAACTCTCCTGTCCAGGTTAAATGTCATGTCCTTTTCTGGAGACTTTTCTTATCTTCTTACGTATATTTCTTCTTCCTCTGAGTGTGGTTTCTCCTGAGTATAGCGGGTATCTACCAGAGGCAGGTGAAATGTGTGAGGACAGAATTTACATCTGATTCACTGTTGTCTTCTAAAAAACTGGAGAGTTCTCTGCATTCAGTAGTTGCTACATAAATGTGTATTAAATGAGCAAATTGTTGTTTTGTGAGAGGGCACACTTGTGGTCTTTCATGAAAAGTAATTCTTGGAAGGAACTGCCTCTTTAGATTCCATGTTGAATTCGTTATAAATTCATCACCCGACTTAACTAAATTATAATCTTCTTAAATTACTCTTTCTTTGAACTAAAAATTCTTGCAGCTTATGTCCAATACGTGAACTAGTTGACATTTTGCTTCCAATTATTTGTCTGAAAATGAGCTACTTTATTTGCATTTCTGTTGATTTTTTATCCCCGCAGTGGTAAGATAGGACTTTTATTAGAAGTTAGAAAGGAAAACAGAAGAAGTAAAAAGCACCAGAGCTTCTTGCATTTCTGTTGATTTTTAAAAATAATTTAAGAAGTTGGATTGTTTGCAGAAAATTTCATGTTGTCTACTAATGTTCACACATTTGTTAAAATTGAGTATACCTGAAGAGAATCCTATACCTAATTAAAATTAAACCTGAAATTAAATATACTTAATTTTTTAGCTAGTTTTACTTATGATTCAATTGTTTTCGATGTATTCTTTCATCAACCCAGAAAGAAAAAAGCCATAACAATATTTCCCAAAAAATGTTCTTAAAAATAAAAATAATTTTTAAATGATTATGTAGTAGACAGTTGTAATTCACAATGACATATTAAAAGTAGTAAGAAATCCTATTGCAAAAATCAGTCAATCAATCACTTAATTATTGGCTCAGCCTCATTCAACCCACCGTTTTCAACAGTAGAGTTTAGTGGTTGAGCATTGAGGCCCTGATGACCTGTTCTCAAATTCCAGCTCTCCCACTTTCTAGCTATGTAAACTTAGATAATGTCCCATCTTCACTCTAATAGGAAAAACAGAGTTAATGGTAGAACTGTAGTGTTGGAGGATTAAATGAAAAGACACACAAAATACTTTTAATCTTGCCTGCTTACTGAAAACCCTCAGTGTACATTTACTATTATGATTGTGTGTACACTTATTTGATCAGGATTTACTTATTTACAAATGGAACTAGTAGGGTCACTGTGGGATGCCAATTTTAGGAAGACTGTCATAGACATTTTGGTGCGCTGGTCAGTGTGCCCAGATCAATCACTTCCCATCTCCAGGTACTTACTAGAGGAAGGATAGAAGGAAACCTTTAAAGCCCGTGTGTTCCTGGAGCTAAGTACATCGCTCAGGATTGAAAATTTGTCATCCCCTCCATCTATACTGAGAAATGGAGAGATTTTATGTCCAGAGAGAGGAACAAAGCATGAGGCTGAGGAAAACAGCCCTCATCCCCTACCACCCACGTACACACATACCTGAGCACGTGTGAGCTCACACACAGCCCCCACATCAGGACACAGGTCCCTACACTCACACACAGCCCCCACATCAGGACACAGGCCCCCACGCTCACACACAGCCCCCACATCAGGACACAGGCCCCTACGCTCACACGTCAGACCTGCATCCACAGAGCACTACTGAGATTCCCAGACTCCTTTTCCTAGTCCAGCGCTCTCAAGGGACCTGGCACCTCGAGTTCTCTAAGCCAATTAAGAATACTTTCATGACATTTTCTCTTTGGCTTATTCTAGCTATGCTGACTTACGTTATTAGCATTTTCCCCCAGAAAGACCTCTGTCACAGATTGTATTGCAACAAAAGAATTTGGTAAAGCCTCAAATTCTTCACAAATTTCAAAAGTATAGATTTCCAAAACAATACATAAATTCGGGATGTAACTGGATTGAACAAATAGTTATTACTTTGAAAACACTGACCCTTTATCTAAAGGCTTAAATAGAAACATGATGCACTCAGTCACCATATTTAAAAGTTGGAAGTTAGAAAATAGTTTTACTAACAAAACCAAAGATAGCGTTAATAGAAATTATTAACCAACTTGCCTAAGTAATTTTAATCAAATGGTAAAGTTTATATTTTGCTTTAAAATTGTATTAATAAGTGAGTTAATGATTGGAAAATCTTAACTGATTGAAACTAATTAAATATGAAGACTCTATGGTGCATTTTGTGAGTTAAGAAAATCGCATGAATTGGTGCCAAACTGGAAATAACTTAGCATCAAATTAAGTGACTAAAGAAAGTATCTTTTGTGAAATTATCTAGTATTTACGAATCCACAGCTGATTGATTTTGAAAGGCTGTATAAAGTTTTCTGAATAATGCTTATAAAATACTACAACACAAAATCAATGTCTACTCCTACCTTTTGGATAGAGTAAAGATTTTCATTTGTATATTTCTTTTATTGAATAGCTATGTGGGTGGGGTCTATGGTGCCAAAATTGGAAGATTTCAAATTTATTGAAAATTATCTTACAATGATTTCATTCACTGGAAACTTTAAACAATGATTCCATAGTTTCCTCAAATACTGGGTGAGAATTATATTAACATTCTCCTTTCTAGAGCTCATTGAAGATACAATCTGCTGACTGACTGCTATTGAAAGTAGATTTGGATGACCACCTTACATGCTGTACAAATCCTCATAATTCACATGTGGAAATACAATTCTTAAAGACTGAATTAAGAAACTAACACACTCACACAAACAGACATACACACAGAATTGGTAGAGTTTGACTTTTTAGTTATAAGTGATTTTACATTAAAATGACTATTATTTTGATGCCGTTTACTTTTTCCTACTCATGAAGTGAGGAAAACAATTATCTTCTTAATTTATCCTTCTTGCTTAGGTCGAAGACAAAGATCTTTTAAAAATAGACAACCCTAAAGTTTGTTTAGTGCAGGGCATAAAAGCATTTGTCGATAGAATCCACATCTGCTGGTGGCGGTTCTCCCCCCGGGTGAATCAGATCCCAGCCACTCCTTCCTGCCTCACCTCCTCTTCCTGACACCTGCTCCTGCCTTTTATGGAGAAGTCTATACGGGCTGTGCCCTGCCTCCTGGCTTTATTACTTAGATTCAAATATATAGATGTATTTGCTCCTCCTTTTTGCCTTCTACTAATCCTTTGCTTGTCTCTGGAATATCATCTGTTGTCTGCTGCCTTGACGTGTGGAAATTGTATAATGCATTACTCCCAGAATAGACTTTCTTTCAGCATCTATAAGGTTCTACCTCTCCAGTGCCTTCTTTGCTTCATTTGGCAGAACTAATTCTAGGTCTCAGGTTTTCCTAGACCTCCCCATTTTTCACTTGTTCAGTACAGTGAACAAGATCATGCCTAAGAGTCTTTTGAGGCTGAAATTGATTAGAGAGGGGATAGAGAGAAAGAAATAGGATCCAGAGCTTTGTTTGGTAAAATTCACTGTCCTATGTTTTGTACTGTAATCGGGGTTTTTTATTCTCAATAGTCTCAAGTATAAAAGATATAAAATGGGCTTTTAGTCTCCTTGGTCTTTTTGTATAATGTCCTAGAGAAACAGTTCTGCTGTAGTCTAATGAGGGATTGGATGGTCTTGGGTGTTTTGGTGAATAGCTGATGGAACTACTGTAAGATTTTTGTTTAATCCTAACTGAGAGTCTAGACTACAAATCCTGGAGTAGATCCAAAGTTGTGACTGTGTCGCCTGCTGGGGTTTCCTCTCGAGAGGACTGCTGATTTCCAGGATGAGCACAGAATGTAAATCTGGGTCCAGGCCAGACCAGACTTCATCACAGTCCAGTAGGGAAGGCTGGCCTCAAAAGGGCTGGTCAGACACAGCAGTTTTATGATATTGGACCCAGGCTATAGTAAAGCAAAAAGCAACTGGCCTTACTTGGACCACTACTTACCTGGGATTACATTAGCACTACAGAAAAGACAGAGCTTCTAATTCTGGGTTAAGTGAAAGTAAAAGAAATCCTTTATGGAAGGACATCTAAGGGACTTTAATATATGAAAGGGCATTGTGAATCTCTGAAAAAGGAATATTTTTGTGAAGCATTTTTCAAATGTTTCTGACCAGTGATACAATTTTTCTATTCAATGAGCACAGTAAGGAATTAATGTTTGGCACTAACATAATTGGGGACTTAGATTTGATGCACTGTTCAGTTTGAACAATCGCTTGCAAACCTGGTCATTTACTCAAATAAATAACGTTATGTTAACATATTTAATAAATGGCCAATGGGCATACAAATGTTTTCTTATGATTCTAAACTCATAGACTTAAAAATAGCTTTTCTGCCCAAAGTAATTATGTTTGAATAATTAAAATACTGAGTTTTAGGTCTGCCTATAGCTTTGTATATTTAATAATCATGGCAGAATGCAGCAATTTCTGAGGGACATTGAACTTTCAAGAATAACCTGTTTGATCTCTTTTACACATTAAGTGTGGTAGGTATTTGTGTTCTTGCTGGCTTCTGGGAACTGGGTTTACTTTCTGGCTGACTTAGGACAATATATCCATTATTAAAGGTATTTCATTTTTTAAAATGTCCTTTTTACAATGTCAGAGAGAGAGGAAATAAAAGACAAGGAGGACAAAAATCCATCCCTTTCCTGGAAAGGAGTTTTCAGTTTTTCCCAAGGCAGTTCCATGCTCAAAAAGCAGTTGTCAGACTTCTTGCAATATGATAAATTCTAAGTTGCCATCATTTCCACCTTACTTCAGATATAGTAATTCATAAAGCCGAGTCTGCTTTTTAGGGAAGTTTTTGTTTCAGAGTACCTGATCACTGAACATAGGTTGTCAAAAATTCAATATCATTTCTGCTTCTAGGAAGCATCCCATCGTGTTCTTGGACTCCTCCCTGTGTTGAAAGCCGCCTTCTGCATCTACCCAGGCACACAGCAGTGATTTGGAGGGCCAAGTTTTTAAAAAAACAATGCATGTTTAGAAGAAGATGGTTTAAGAGTGGAGGAGCTGAAGGAAAGATGTATTGTAAAAAAAGTTTGCATTGCTTTTTAAATCAGTTAAGTCACTGAGTAATTACTTTGTCAGATACTTTTTTTTATTGTTTGGGATTCGTCAAAGGTACAAAGGATTAGGTTACACAAAGGATTGCTGTTGTTAGGTAAAGTCCCTTTTTTGTCAGATACTTTTGTAAATAATTTATGCCTATTAACTCATTTTTAATGTTACAACAATTTCACGTAAGAAAGGTGTTATTATTCCTGTCTTCCATACAACAAAACTGAGGTATAGAAAGGTGAAATAACCTTCCTAAGGCCACAAGTGGGAGGGAAGGGCTGAGAGCTGACTGTGAGCTATCCAGCCCCAGGTCCCAGACAGTCCGAGATAACACATCCCTTTGCTTCTCTCGGCCAAAGGGAGATACAGTTCATAAGACACATCAGAATTGGTCATGAGGGTGAATAACCTATTATGATGCTAGCTGATATATTTTTTAATGATTTAGAGTTTTAATAAGATGCGTTTTGTGACTGTGCACGCATCGTATAGTTGCTCATAAATTTTCAATAACTTCATATCATGTTGCAACATAAATCCAATCAAACTCGCTTCAAATCCACTAACCTGATCTAAACTTACCAATTCAAGGGTCAAACTCTCTGTATTCTGACCTTTTTGAATTTCACTAACGCCTTGTCTAGTACCATTCTTCAGGAAAGTACCACTAAAATCAGCCAGATTATTCAATGCATCCTATTTCCAAGGCTTTGTGTTTATTCCCACTGGAAGATATATTCACATGTCTTCACATGTCTTGTCTGGCAACTAAATTCTTCCTTCGTCCCAGGACTATTTCACAATTTACCTCCTCCATGAAAATGCTAATTTTCTTATCTGTTTACTCAGTCTTTGAACACCTCTGAAATGTTTTACCTCTGGAATATATTTGGTATAAGTCAAATGCTAAAGGTCACTATAGAACATACTGCCAAATAATTGATCCGCAAAACAACAGAGAACCAAAGAAAGAGCCTCGTAAGTGTGTAACTTGGAAAAACTACTGGTTAAGGAGCATGATGGCTGTTGACTGAATGGAGCAACAGCATTGCACCAGCAGGAAATGGACATGTTTCATGTTCAATACAATGTGGGAAAAAGGAAAAGAGGAATCAAGAATGATTTCCAAGCTGTGCACTTAGAGAACATAATTTATAATAGTGCCATTCAGTGAATGGAAGACGAGGGGTGAT
This sequence comes from Arctocebus calabarensis, assembly GCA_963573935.1. NCBI lineage: Eukaryota > Metazoa > Chordata > Mammalia > Primates > Lorisidae > Arctocebus > Arctocebus calabarensis. The sequence goes on along the minus strand of CAUYON010102809.1, from coordinate 27,181 downwards.
TAGGTGTCGGAATCCCCCACAGAGAACTGTCCTCGTCAATGTATCTGCAGGAAGTTAGATGGCAACCGACATCCAGGGACAAGTCTGTATATACTTGAGATACGAGCTTATTAATGATAGCTGAAAGTAGAGGCCTGAGTAAAAACAATCAGGGAAGTATATAGAGTAGAGAATTGGACAGATTCTCTTATTCCCCAAATCATTCATGGATACAAGCCTCAATCATTAGTGGATTTAATTGCAGCCTTGAATCCATTAAAACAATGTGAAAGTAAAAAAACAAACTTGTGTAGAACACTTTACAGATGTACACGGGCTGTCATTTCTGATTTGGTATTTGTAATGAGTGCGTAATCTGGAAAACATATTTATTTAGTTTAAAATCTTAATTCAATATATGCAGAGAATCTAGATTTGCATGTAATTAAAATGAATCTTCTCAAGTGAATTATTTTGAATGTAAGCATTATAAATAAACAGCACTAATTAATGTACATTCAAATTGAATTCTTTTATTTTAAATATTCACATTACAGGAATTCATTAGGCCTGAATAGAATGTCATTATTTATACATCCAAGGAATAACTTCAATGCTAAATCAGTGAGGTACTTACATCGAATATAAGAAATACAACTGAAGAGTTTCTTTTTACACATATAGGCTCAAATCCTTTATACATTTATTTCTGCCTTGTAATATTAGTACAGATTGCTTAAATCACTACTAATTGCTGAACAAGATTTCACAAAATTCTAGCAATCACACTGTATATTTATAAGCCTAGAAAGACATCCATGAGCAGGGATCTATGTTGTGATAGCATTTTTTTCAGGGAAGGAAATTTCAAATTTCATCTCCAGTTTAATTTGTGGAAAATACAAGTTATTCAAAAAGCTAAATATACAGATTTCCTATGGCATCATGCCTTTCATCACTTCTATTAAAATATTTGCTTAGCTGCCATAGAGTGTTAAGTTATTTACAGGTTGAATCAATGAAGGAAACAAAATGGTAGCAAATGAAGAGCCCAGATCAGCATTAGCTAAATGTCACATATTTGGCAGGTGAAGTTGGCCTCAGCACTGTTAGGACCGGCTACTTGTCACTTGAGTAAATGCTTTACCTTCAGAATGCAGCAAGACTCAGTTGCATGATTTCCACTTAGAATAGTAGCTATGCTAACATCACTGAAGCTGTTAAAATTAAACTCGAAGGAAACAATCTATTTCTGTAAATAAATAAATAAATAAATACATAAATAGGATTCCCACTGTTTTAATAACATAGCAATGAAATTACCTTCCAACAGTGTAAATGCTTGGTGTTTTAAGTCACCAAGAGCTATGTTCTGTCCTTAACATATAACGAAATTATAATGACTAATTTCATTGGAGGTGGGGGGTAATTGTCCCACACATATTATCCTGCTTAGAATTAAGCCTTTTCAAAAGTACAAGTATATTTTCTGAAAAACAAATAAACAAAAAAGCAAAAGAAAACAAATCCTTCACTGAATGGAATAATTTTTGTTATTTGCAAAGACTGCTGTAAATTACCAGCATGTAAAGATTCTTCTGTAGCCTAAATTCATATTATTTTTAAAATTACTTAACTTCCTAAATAAAAAAGGCTAGATTCACTTTTTATTTCCCCTACAAATTACACTGACTGTCCAGTGCTGTGCATTCCTGGCCTCCGAGTTTCTCTCCTTCCTGGCAGTAGTACTGATTTCGGCAGTGTAGAAAAAGATGAACCATTCTTGGTGGTTGAGAAAGCTGCCAGAATGCTGTGTTCACAGAATAAAACTAGTTAAGATGATATTTTCACATCTTCATGCTTTGTAATATTAAGTTGCTGTACAGTACACTGTATCATTTGCCAGTAAATTTATTTGTTGTATTTTATTGCCAACAATAAACTCCAAGAAGAAAATGTGTGTGTGTGTGTGTGTGGAGAGGGGCAGGGGGGAATTTACCACAATATGCTCCAAAGTTAGAAAAAAGCAAAGCAGCATTGTCTGTTGGCTCCTTAGCACTAAGAATAACATTTTCACTTTGCCAAAAGTTTAAAAAAGACTTTTGAAAAGACGTGAATCACGCACACAAATTGATACAAAGCCTCGGTGTGAGCTGGCAGTGTAAATCCCCCCCAAAGCTGCAGAAATCACTAACGGCATGCATTTTTTTTTACCTAATATAAACACAACATTAATATTATAATATAGTTTCTAACACATCTTATTTCAAACATGCATTAGCTACTAAAATAAGATTTTAAAGAAAAGCTGATGTTTGATATAAAATAATCATGTTTCTTTAAGTGTGGAAAAATACTCTACAAAAAAATAAGTATAAAAGTGATTTCTGATCAATGTGTGATTTTTTATCTATAAAAGTCCAGATGACTAATTAGTGTGCTTAAAACAACCCAATAGGGTCTGCATTGCGATACACACACAGAAAGTTAATAGCATTAAACAACTACTGTCACAATGCAATTAAATCCTTATCAGAAATAACACAAACCTATAAATTGTACATTTGGCATTCGGTTTCAGGATATTTTTAAGAGTTTGCTTAAATATGATAATATAATAGTGCAAAATTACATTACAGTAACAAAACATACAATTATCATCCCAGTAGTTTATGGGTTATTGACACTTACAATTCACATATTGGCTAGAATTGGCACATTTTATTTCAGTGTGACAGTTTTGATTTTCCTTGAGCGTAGGTCATATTCAAAGTTACACTTGACCCACGTAGAAAAGATGTTGGGATGTATATGTCTATATGTGCACCCTTGAATGATCAAGAGAAAGCATTTAAACTCTGCAGTCTCTATTTGTAGAACTTCATTGCAGCTCTCTTCCTCAGAAACCTTTTAATAAGAGCTCCTAAAGAAATCCCCTATTAACTCCTTTTCCTCCCCTCTGTCATGGCTTGTGGAGCAGGGATATGTCCACATGGAAGGGAGCAGGGAGAAAAGAAACATTCTGGACGACTATGGGGCACCTGGTGGCCTATACCAGGCTTATTAAATCAGAATTTATATCAACAAATCAAGATTCATTAGGGGCTTCTCAGGTAATTCTAATGTACAATTGATCACACTCGTTTACGAATGAGAAATCTGTGGCCCAGAAATGCTACAGGACATTTTGAAAACTAGAACTTTGGTTCTATGCCCTCCTTTACTTTTGCTTCTTGTTGACATTTTTTCTTCCTTCTGCAGCATTGTGAACTTCAGTCTAGATACAAACTTGCTACAATTCTTAAAAACTCTACTATACACACATGTTGTTTTCAAATCAGAACGTGCCACATTATTATAGCAAAGATGATTAATCTCAATAATTTCATTCCAGTTAATTGCGACCAGTTGCATTTCTATAAGCAAACATTACTTACTATCCTTGTCTTATGCATGATTTGATTCTTAAAGACTTTAAAGCAATACTTTTTTTATATTGTCACAATTACTCTCTTAACCCTGACTCCTACCAGATCTAATCCTTGGAAAAAAGAAAAAGAGCATGTGAAAAAATATATTGTTTCAAAGGCTGCCAGCATGATGATAGCTCCAAAGACTTGTATGTTTTGTTTAATGATATAGAAAGGCATCACCATTTCTTCTATTTTTTTCCCTGTCTCCATTTCCAATGACACATAGTCTATTAATCTTCTAGAGAAAGTCTCCATTGATTTTAATGTAGTGTACTCATAAGATGAAAGGGTTGTTTTTCCCTTCTAAGTAAAATCTTGGTTTCAAAATCCTGGTATTATAGTCTTTGTACTTTGATTATTTTAAAATAGTACACAAAATATTCTAGATTGATCATCTGTTATTGAAAAAGTAGACTGCTTCCAGTTTTACATAGACAAGTCAGATAATCTCTCTTTGCTCAAGGGCTGATGAAGGAGAAAACCAGTATGTGAAAGTCCTGATCTCATTACGTTCTCTGGAGACATGTCCCACTGGAGATGAGCTCCTCTCCTCCCAACTTCACCTTGGACGAGACTGGCATCTTCAGCATGATCTCATCTGAGGGGCTGAATGTGGCTAATGAAGCCAGTCCGAGAGAGGGAGACCCGCTGTTGTAACTCTGGCACATACTTCTCACCTAATGAGTAGTCCTGGGTTGTTAATTTAATTTTTGGATACTGTTTCTGCTTTTCTATCTCCTATACCCTCATTAATCAAAATGGGACACAGCTACATGTAGAAAATTAGCATAGTTAACGTGCCTTTCTGTAAAAATAGACTTTAACATTTTCCAGATTAAATTTATATTTGTGTTTTTGCAATGAAATCCCAGCATGCTCTGATTTAACATACTTTACATAAGCTACTACTTCAAAATCACTTGGTTGCCCAAGACCTCAGAAAAATAATTCTGTTTTTAAAGTTTTCCAATTTTGTAATTGAAATAATAAACATTTCCTATGTTCTTTATAGGAGTACAATTAGGAACTACTTCAAAACATTATTTTGAATATCATTCATTTTTTCACACATAAAAATATAACGTTTTCTTCGGTCTAGTTTTGTCTTCTAACACAGTACAGCTTAAAAAATGTACACAGAAACAGTTAAGATTATTCATGTCAAAATGTTACATATTATTCAATAAGCAATTAGAATAGTCTTAATCACAGTTTGGCTAAGTAAGGATCATTTTATTTCTGCACCACGAAACAAATACATTAGTGTTTGCTGAATTTATATCTTAATGTTTTAATAATAACTATTTGCTTTTTTTTTCTTTTTCAGCTTTAGGAAAAGTATATGGAAACTTGATTCTCTTTCTAACAAATCTTTAGTTCTGTGTCTAAGCTAGTGGATCGACTAAAGTGACAGGGTAAGTTGTCGAATATTTCTAGGCTTCTTTCCTTACCACAACGTGATCTCCAAGTGTCTTCCTGGTATTCCATTCTGTGACTTAAGTTATACTAATGGATAATAAATGGAATTGACTTAATTGACTGATTTCTCAGGAAGGAAAGTTAGGTTTACTTGGGTTCCAATTATTTTAAAAAATGGGGTGTGTGTTTAGTAATGCAGACAGTGCCTATTCACACCAGGCCGGTTCCTCTCACCCCTCCCCTACTCCGTGATTACAGAAGTCATGAACACATGCTTCCTTATTACATTTGTTTCCCTTCTCCTGAAGATTATTCCTTTGGCTTGCTTAAATTTTCAACAATTCTTATAAGCTTTCTGCTAAACATCTTCAGAGTTTTGCAACTGAAATTATGAAAATACTTCTGGATTCCTGACGATTGTCTTTTATAAAAATAAAAGATAATAATTGAACACTTATTATTTAGTCACTTGAATATCATTTCATTTGTCGTCACCAAGAAATACATCAGAAATATGTTGCCTCTTTTTTACAGATGCAAAATCTGAGTCTAACAGAGGCCAAGTAACTTGACTATAGCTAGGGACTAGCAGAGCTTGAATTCAGTTCTAAACTGTAGTCCTCAAAAATCCATGTGCTATAAGCAATTGCCATATCTTCATTGAAAATTACCTTTCTACCAATGAGCGCAAGGACTTTGGGATCCAGGAAAAGTGATCTCATAAACAGACACAATAGATAAGCAGGTCATAGAAGCAAAGATCCCAATAACTGTTTACTTCAGTCTTTCATGTTGCAAAATATAAACACGCAGTTAGAACCTAGTAACAGAAAAAGAGACACTTTTGTAGTTCTTCTAGTCCGAGAACTGCTGATGTCTTTTGTAGGTTCTGCTGGTTCCTAGAGGGGACCGCCTACTAGTAAGGAGTGTCACCTGTTTGCCTTCCGGGTTCCTTCTCAAACAAATGGGTCAGATCTCTTGAGGTGGGACTTGGATTTTAAAACCACGATTTTAAAGCCTCTCCAGATGATTCTAATGTGTATTCAGATTTGAGAGTTACTGCTACAAGCCACACACAACTTGAAAGAATTCAGTCTGTATAGACAATCTGCTCCAAATCATGAAATTGGTCATTGAGCTCCATGCTCATGCATAAAGTACGGTAGTTAGGTTGGAAGTAGAGGAGTACTTCAAGAAAAGCAACACCTCACATTGTTTAAGTAAAACAATACTTCCCATTTAATGGGTGGGATGCAAATTTCAAAGTTGGTAACATCAGAACCATCTGGCGAGATTTTAAAAATAATGATTTCAGGTCCCATCTTAGACCCAGAGACTCAGTTATCATTAACAGTCTTTCAAGTGATTCTTATGTAGCTAATCTAGGAGGTCCCAAAGACATATGTGTGTTTGAGAAGCACTGATTTAGGATAGAATGGTTTATCAAGTATAACAGGACAGAAAAATTTAGCAACTATATTAACAAAACCACACTTTTTTATTTGAAGAGATTTCAATCATATGGGGCACTGCCCAGGAATCGGTATTGTTAACAAATACTTCGTGGAACCCTGCTTTGAGTAACACTGACCAAAAGCTTTGGAGAATTCCTTTTTAAACAAAAATATCTTTAAGGTAGATAAAGTACATGAACACATATTAACTTTGAATTTAAAAATAACACTGTTTTCTGAATGTGTTCAGTCTAGCTTACTCCCTTCCTGGCAGGGATGAGAGGTTTCCACTGTCTCCTTGCACTTTTTAAACATCAATCAATATTTCATTAAATAGATGATTTTAATGACTTTGGATAGGACAGAAAGGTCTAAAGTATTTCAAAATAATGCTCAATATTTGGTTGGTTTTCTGTAGGCAACTAAGTTTTCGGGGAATAGTGAGTTCAAAAGACACAGGGAGACGACAAACGAGGGGAGGAAATCAAGAAGGAAGATGAGTCCACTGAGAATTTGCTGTTTCAACTCTGTGTTGGGCTCTTTCCACAGTCTCAGCTTAAATAGTCAGTTTTAAGCTTTAAATGAGGGAAATAAGAGGGCAATCTGTTTAAATATTTACCTTCAAAGATGATTTTGAGATGGCCATGGGAGTTTCATTTGCAAATTCATGCATATGTCAATTTAGGTATCTTAGACGAGAGAGTAATAGTGGTAGAAGGAAACTTACAAACAACACGGTCCTGAGAGGTTATCTGGCTTTCTCAAAACCATCATTTGTTGAACTAACGACATCCATATTTCTGGTTCAGCAGGCTATCTCTCCTTTAGGTTATGTTAACTGTTTTATACAATGAGTATGATCATAGATACATTCAATATGAATTACTAAGAAGGAGAACACTCTGGATAGCAGTGAAGCTCACCTCATTTGCAAAATGTTACAAAATCTCTAGATTGATAGCTATCCAGGAAAAGGAATAATCTTAATTGACTGATGTTTGCAATAACATGGAATGAAGTTAGGGATGAGAGAAACTGTATTTCTCTCCATGCATAGTTTGGTATTAAATATCTGCCCTTCACAGTGCTTGTACTCTGTACTCTCCTTAAATACAAACTTTCTTTCCTATTAGAAATAGTTGGTGTGTTATTAATATTTGAATAGAATGTTAACCTGATCCAAACCCTTTTTAATCTTTCTTGCAATTTTGTTTCTTTTGGGGCTTTAGCTCATGGTGAGACAAGTATACCTTCCTTCTGCATCCAAGCAGCAAACTATCTAATAAAATAAATATAAAATATCTCCAATTTGCACCACTAAGCTGGTACTGTCACCACATGTAAAAATATATATTTTCCATGTTCACTAAGACATTCATTTGTTATTCAACAAGTAACTCTTGAGACCCTCCTTTGTATTAGGTACTGTGCTTATCCTTTAGATTCTGAATTTTGCTATATTTAACAGCTTGATCATAATTTGTTAAGAAGTTCCCAACATGAGGTCAGAGTTAAGGGAACTCAAAGCTATGATCAAGGACAAAGTCATAATGTGAGGATGTAAAACTTGTTTCAGAAGCATTAATGCATGCAAAAAATATTTTCTAGGTGATTACCTTAAGACTCATGGGATCAAGCATGAAAATAGGCAGGCCAAAAAAAAAATATATCATGTAGCACAGTTTCCCATTTTTTTCATGTTTAACCTCCAATGGAGGCAAGAATTTAAAGGCTCAGCAAATAATTCCTAAATACTCTGTTACTTTATACATTAAATGCTCTTGCACTTTCTATGCCCTCATAATAGAAAATATTTCTGCACATTCTATGATTGTCGTGTTTTTATAGTAAATATAAAAATTCTGAATGTATATTGGTTTCTCAGTAGGATTTTTTCAGTTCTACTTCATATTGTCAAATATATAGCTGTCATAATACATATGACTGTGATGTCTTTCTTTTACAGAATATAATACTGAAGGATGGGGAAAATTTAGTGCATGTTCTTAATAAGGTCTATAATAATATTTAAATATTTTTACCAAGGCCTACAATAATTAATATCTAAACATTCAGACCATTGCAGGTAGTAGCTTTTTGATATTTTGAAATAAAACATTTTAAAAGGTCTGTTCTATGTTAATACCCACAATTAACCCCAGGCATAATTATAAGATTTTATAACCAGTAGAAAACTAATTTTGTCAAATCAATGTATCTTTTGCATGAAATATCCTTCAAAGAAGTGTAATCCAAAGAATTTATTGAAGGAGTGGCTGAGAACCGTACACTTACTTTAGGGCTGCATTTCACTTAAATGCAGTGAAAGCCCATTTCCTTCTCTAAAGCTCCTAAAACACTTAAAACAGAAACAATGCTATCAAGTTTGAGATTTTGTTTTTTGAGTACCTTCAAATATCAAAGGTCTGCATAGAGTATACCATCCTATAGGCCCTAAATACCAGTAAGACTTTCGCATATAGGAAATGAGATGTATTTCTATAATAAGGAGGGAATGTGACGAAAAAAGTGAGATTAAAAGAGACAGGATTCTTAATTTCTAATCCTAATTACTGTCATTAGTTGCTGTGAATGTGTGTGCATGTATGTGTGCCAACATGTGTCTTGAATAAGTAATATCTCTGGATTTGGTTAACTCATAAATAGAAGAGAATAGTTTATAAACATTGCTATAATTCTTTCTACCCCTAAAACTCAGAAACTAATAGACCCTAAACTAAATGGTTCAGTTGAGTCATTAGTTTTTACACTTCAGATTCAGAAAAGTTATTGTTCTGGGACATGGTGATGGGTTTTCAATGTACCAGTTAGTCAATTAGTAGTATTGCTTTGGGTTGGATCATATTATCAGCACATGATTATAGTCACAGTCCAAGATACAGTGTAAATTCAGTCAGCAACAGAGGCAACTGCTCTCAGGTCTTTTAATTTGTTTAGCAACGCATCCTCTAAAGATCCCTATACTTTTTATAGGCCAAAAATGACAAAGTAAATGCAAATATATGAATGTGACTATTTTAACACTAAAATAAATGTAGGAAGAGTTCTTTACTTATCTAGAAGGGTATCCATACAGACATATTATTTCTTAATGCAGCGTGGTTAGAAAGGGTAAAATGAAGAGAATCTACATTAGGTCAAATGAGTAGACTAAGTTTGGAGCTCAGCAATGTGGAAACTTGCTAGGTAATTGAGGAAATTTGCTACTTGTTTGTCATTAAATCAGTAGTGACCCATATAAGCTCCATTGAGATGAATATATGCATAAACGCAGACTTGGCTGGAATTGACAGGAAGCTTTCGTTGTGTGTCCACTTAATCGTGAACTCCTTTAAGGCAGTAATGGTACCTGTAATCTTACCTCTGTGGTAGTTAGGGTACTGCCTGACACTGCACACCTGTACAATTATGGCTAAAGAAATGAACCTGGGGATCAAATCAAATCCTGCATCTAGGATTACTCCTTTGCTCAAATTTTTCCAGCACCAGGGTAAGATCATTCTCTTTTCAAGGCAGTCTGGATTGTTGAATATATCTCCTTTTCACTGAATTGAAATTTACTTTTCTCTTTAATTTCTATCTGATATAGAACATCATGGATTTGAGTTCTGCTGATATCAAAATGTAATAGGACTGTTAGAATAAGACACAAATAGACCCAAATGGAGAAATATATTAATTGTTTTAAAGATTTTTGGCTTGATTGGAATAAAGCCATTAAAGATTCTTTTGAGGACTCCTTTCCTTGAAGAATCATTGTCATTCCAGCTTTTCTCACATGCTATCTCTGCTTATGTCCAGTTCTCCTCTTCTCTAAACTTATAGAAGAAAATACTGTAGACAACTCCAAATTAAGGAATGAATTCTGAAAAAAATTTAGTGTTAAGATAGGTTTGGTTTGGTTTCTAAAGCCCTGGTCAAATGTGCTGTGTATAAACAGTTACTAAAATGGAACATGAAACATCATTTTAACTAGGACCTCTAAAGTAGAACTGTCACTTTATTGTAACAAAAATTTTCCCATGACTTTTAGTGCCATGTATATATTCATTCAATAAATCTGAATTTATATCCTATTCTGTATTACCATTTTGTGTTTCCTATAGACCTCCATTTTATTAAGTTTAATATCTTATATTTAATACCCTGATGATAATTTCATTTACAGTCTCTTAAGTGATACAACCAAAATCAACGGATAATGATGACCTAAATGGTATGTCTATTTATTTGTCTATATAGTAAAATAAAACTGTCTTAGGTACTGGGACTTCAGAAAAAAAATGTTTTAAATTGATACGTAATAGCCAAGTCATGGAAGAAGCCCAAGTGCCCATTGACCTATGAATGGATTAATAAATTGTGGTATATGTATACCATGGAATATTATGCAGCCTTAAAAGAAGTTGGAGACTTCACCTCTTTTACATTTACATAGATGGAGCTACTTAGTAAAGTATCTCAAGAATGGAAGAAAAATAACTTAGTAAAGTATCTCCTACTTAGTAAAGTATCTCAAGAATGGAAGAAAAAATAACCAATGTACTCAGTACTATTATGAAATCAATTTACAATCACTCACACTTTCATATGAGAAAAGATTACAACTAGGGCCCACGATGAAGGAGGGAGGAGGGCTGGGAAGGGGAGGGGGGAGGTCAGATCAAGGGAGGGTGAATGGTGGGATCACATCTATGGTGCATAATGCAAGGGTAGATGTTGGATCTATTAGTATAGAGTATAAATGTCTTAACACAATAATTAAGTAAACGAGATGAGGTATATATTAACCAGTGTGATGTAAGTGTTCCTAATTCTATATGAAATCAGCACATTGTACCCCATAAATGCATTAATGTATACATGATCTATGTGTTTAGGATTTAATAAAAAAACAAAAAAAAAAACCCAAACAAAAATAAATTGATAATTAAAAATTATTCATAAATAGTACCACATATAAAATAGTAAACTGCACAAGAACTTTATGTCCACCTTGTATTTATAGATATCCAAATCTGTTTTCTTTGTTACTTGAGGCAATTACTTATTTTATTATAACAGTGAGTGTTATCAGTATCAGGAAGAGAAGGGTAGAACCATCTTAGATTTTATTAAGTGTCATTAGGATTATTTTCCAGGTACTGAAAATTACAACAAATTAGATATTTAAAAATACTTAAATAATTTGCTCGAGATCATGAGAATAAGTAGCTGCATTTGTAAGTCAGCTTAATGAAAATAAAAGGGAAGTCTACTATCTTCCTGGATAGAGCAGTTCTGCTTCACATCTTTCTCATTCACTACATGAATAATTCTGCTCTCACAAATGTGGTAAATAGGTAAAAAATAGATCAAATAGAGACAGTTATACACTTGGCTCAACTTCAAAGTCAGAAAAGTTAGGAATCAATTGCAATGTGTTCTTTCTTTGTTACAGTATGTAAACTTGGAAAGATTGATTATAACACTTAGTGAAAAAGCATTCACATTTTAAGATAAGGATCTTCATCTCTAAGATAGATTAAATAGCTGATCAGTGTAGAAACAATAATCAAATCACAAACTTATATTATGGACAATTACAAAACTGTGAATAAGAAATGTTTACAAATGATAGTGAAGAATAAATTATTTTGCCATGAATGTAATTAGGTATATACAGGATAATTTAAAACCAAATGGAATGATTGCAAATGCTTAACTTTTAAAAATTACCACCAAAATATACATGTTACTCCGGAGAGGATGGCAAAAATAAATTGTGACATAAAAGTAGAGTATTTTTTTCTTTTCTTATCCTCAAAATTTGGAAGATATTGCAACAAAATATTTTACCTAGTGTGCAAATGATGAAAAATTTTAATTCCAAAACCATTTCTCTAAATTACCAACAGACTTATATTCCTGATGCCTTTTCACATGATCACAAGCCAAGCATGCATGTGATTCCCAAAATCGTGGAAGGTTTACGGTGAAATCCTTCCTCCAATTAAAGTAACTAAGGTATAACTTATTGTTTTTGTCAACTTCTTTCAGATACTTTGCTAGCTCACTGGGAGAGTTATAATCTTCCACGTGAATGAATGAATCTGCGGGAATATAATTCTCATAGTTTTCCCTAGAGGGCCCAAGAACAACAGGAACAGAGCCAGCCAGAAAAGCATTGTAAAGCTTTTCTGTGATGTAATCTTTGTGGATTGAATTTTCAAAAGAAAGGTAAAATTTACAAGTGGATATGGTAGGAATCAAATTTTTATCATTGACATATTCTCCAAATGCTTGCCCATAGGTATGGATTTCAATGCTTTTGCTTAGCTCATTGTAATACTTGACCCTGGCATGCTCAGGATTCCAGTTACTTACAACCCAGCACACCAGTTTCTCTTTACTTGGCACTTCAAAGACGAAGGGGTTGGTGCTCACTGTCAAGAAGCCGTAAGGCACTTGGATGTCTGAGTCACGGCGGTAAGTCAGAGTCAGGTTGAACAAGTGCTCGATACCACTCTTCTGAGGAGTGTGAGTTGGTGATTCCAAATTCATCCAAATCCATTTCTGGAAAGGTGGCCTAGCTTGCTGAGGTAAATTAGTCAGGTCCCAACTGATGTCTCGGTGATGGATCAAAACTGCATGGGACTTGTTATACAGTGAACGGTCTGTTGTGAGATGGCATCCTTGGATATTGAACATTGCTTGGCAGGATGTAAGGTCAAAGGTCTGCCCAAACGGCCACACCCACACCAGAATGGTAGTTTCATTAAAATAATCAGTTTTGGTGGAGAAGAAATTTTTCATTTTCAGCACAGAGCTGGCTGACTCCATTGGACTGAAGATCCAGCTGTTGGTGGGCTTGATGTAAATGAGCAGACATGCCATGAAGCAGCCCAGGATAACACAGACGATTAAGAATGGGCGGAGAATTCCTTTGGATGTTGATGTCATAGTTTTTTCTGAAACAGAGAACAACAGAAGGGTAGGTAGGGGCAGAGAACAAGAGATAATCATACAAACAATATGAGATAAACATGTGGTCTATTCTAAAATATCCTTCATCACAAACTCAGCTGAATTTTCCTTTTCAATATTTTCAAACCATTGAGAGAAACAGAAGCCAAGAAACTGCTTTTAAAGGGAAGTTTCCCATACACTCTTCCCTACAAATAATGATTCAGAATTGGTTCTAAATGTACCAGCATATCTTTAAGCCAAGTAACTTTTTTTTCAATGCTATGCCTACCTTTTCTATTTTTATTTGCTTGTAGAAAACTGGTACCACATAATGTTATCACCAAACCCATGACTAAGATTTTTAGTCTTCTGAAGGCACAGCAGATTGATGAACATTTCCCAGCTGATGTAATAACTTACTAATATATTAAGACTCTAATATAACTTTGAAGTTCAGATGGAATTCAATAGAAAAGCAAATTTTTCAAAGGAAAAAGTTATGTTTTTATTGGGTGGCATAAATTTATCTTCATTGTTTACATACATATCAGTATAGTCATCTAATCAAAAATGGCAACTTATATGCAATTAAATAAGTTCACTGATGTAAATTTCAGTAAATTTAAATACTTCATTGTCTTATTTTTATTCACTTTTTAAAAAACCATTGTTCATTGTCTTATTTTTATTCACTTTTTAAAAAACCATTGTCTTTGTTTAGTCTATTAGAACGTCCAAAATCTATAAAGACGTAAAGTCAAATGTTCTACTTGTATCACAAAAATGTTTTCACTTATGTATTCTTACTTATGTGGTATTGGGGCTTTAAAAAAATTGTTTTTTTGTATTAAAATGTTATTGGTATTGTAAAATTAAAGTAAATGGATTCTCAAAAGAGTTATATTTCATGGAGAATAATTTTGTTCTCATAAATTTTAGCAGATTATAGCTAAAAAGATGAATTAAGGCTTTTTTTTAAAGCATCGACAAGGTTTTCCTCTTTGACATTCATGCCTCTTTTATGGATATGAACTTAAGGATATAATATGTAATATATTTATGAAACTGTTTCTTGATCAAATTCTTACTGAGCCTCTCAAACTCATATTGCTCTTCTCACCAGAAAAATATGACGTATCAATGTCAGATTCATTAAAGTATTTCATAATTTTAATAAAACTGGTATAGAAAAATTATGTTTCCTCCAGAAAAAGGGAGAGATTGTTCTTCATTTAATTACATAAATGTATATGAGCATTTAAATATCATATTCTTTTGCTGTGTAGATTTTCTTAAAGCATATGACATTCTCTGAGTAATGAAGCCTGACTGTGAGTCCAAAGATTATAGAAATTGCATTCTAGGACATGCCCAGAATAGAAATATTGGAAGCAAAGACTGTAGCTTACTGTACTTATTCAGTCCTATAGTCAATAATAAAAGGAAAATAGAAAATTTAATGTATTTAATATACCCAGTAATTAGACTACTAATTAATTCTTGTACTACAGAGAAAATCAGGATGGAATTAAAAAGGAAGTCATTATTCAGAATTAAATGATATTGAAGGCACTAAAGGCCAAATTTTGTAGTATGGTAGAACAGTGCTTAGAAGGAAATTTAAAATTTCTTTAGGAAATTAATTAATTGATAGGTCAATACAAGAATCCAGACAAAGAACAATGGCACAAAGTTAAAGAAATAAGAAGGAAAAAAAAATTAAGGAATAGAAATTTGAGATGATTAATGATGTCCTGAGTTTTGAAAATATTAAGACAACCTTCAGGCAATGGTAATAAAGAAAAAAGGGTAAATTCACATTTAATATCAAAAAAGGTAAATAATTATTGATTTAACATAGGTTAAAAATTAGAAACAACAATTTTGAGTAAGTTTATGTTAATAAATTTGAAAGATGGCTGAGCGCAGTGGCTCATGTCTGCAATCCCAGCATGCTGGGAGGTGAGACCAGCCTGAGTTAGAATGAGACCCTACCTCTTAAAAAAAAAAGATAGCCAGGTGTTGTTGTGGTAGGCACCTGTAGACCCAGTTACTTGGGAGGCTGAGGCAAGGGAATCGCTTGAACCCAAGAGTCTGAGGTTGCTATGAGCTATGACACCATGGCACTCTACCAGGGGTGACAAAGTGAGACTCTGAATTTAAAAAAAAAAAAAATTGAAAGATGATTTAACAAATGGTTGTATTTTTGCACCACCAGAGAAATACCAACATTGGTACAAGAAGAAACAAATTCTGATTAAACAAAGAAAAGTTAAAGAAATGGAATTCATAAACAGCAAACAACAACTCAAAATAAACATTAGGCCTAGATGGTTTTGCAAGACTTGCTATCAAATAGACAATCAATAGGGAATAATGCTCCACTTTTATTTTTTTCCTTAACAAATTGTTCTAGAAAACAGAAAATAAGAAATCTACCTAATTTTATGAGGCAGATTATAATCTTTTTTTACTCATAAAATATATATAAAGTATTTTAAGACATTAATTGCACTTTTGAACACAGATGCCAAAATACAAAAATTTAACAATAAAAATATTGAAATATATTATAATGTGATTCAAGAGTAAGTTTATGGGAGTTTATTTACATTTGACCCTACTTTATAAATTTAGCTAATAGGACAATATCTCTATTCTGTCTAGACCCTGGGATTTACAGACTTAAAAATCTTATTGGAAGGGTCTCCTTTTCATCAGAACAACATTAATCTTTAAAATATGCACGAGCATTAAAGGTTGTCTGCATACGGCAGTGTTTTCTTTCCATGAGACCAATGTTTAATGATTTTTAGAAATGCTCTAATTGAAAGTTTCCTTAAATCTTTTTAAAATTGAAGTGCAGTGGCAAAATCTCACTAAATAAATGATGTCAGTTCAATATAATCAGGTTAAAGCTGTAATAGCCACCATTTAGTAAAGGCTCACTTTCTACTAGGCTCCGTGCCAAGTACTTTATACACATCATTTCCTTTAATCCTCCCGGAACCCCTATGAAGGAAGGAATCTTTTCCCAGTCCTTCACAGATGAGAAAATTGAAGGCTGGAGATAGAGTAACTAGCTTAACCATTGGGTTGTGCTCTTTCTTGCCTTCTGTACCCTTCTTTGAAGAGCACTTATATCTACTTGTTATAATCCCAAAGAAACTGAGGCCCCACATAGTTATGAAACTTAGAGATTTGTCCAAAGTCACACAGTAAGTATTTGATGACATTTTCAAGATTGCAGCTACATTATGCAATTATCTTGGTAATACCAGATGTAAACTCCCTGAGGGGTTTTGTTTTCTTCGTGGATGTGTTCTCATCACCAAAATATAGTCCAATAGGTGATTAATGAATGTTGTATGTAATACAAATGAATGGCTGAATTCCTGAGTCCCATTTATCTACAAGGTACTATGCTTGCTAGGTAACTAAATACACCAAAATGAACAAAATGTGAATGAATGAAAATGTGCTTGGTTGCCTTCTCCACGCATTAGACACATAACCTGCACACAATAACTGCCATTAAAATGGGCATATAGGGAATTCTACTATAAAATGACAAAATCTCCCAGTTTTGCCACCCTGTTGTGCCTCAAATTTGGCATTTACCCAGAACGTTTCCCTCTTTTCTTAGCCTAATGAGAAAGAATCCAGCACTGGGCAGAAACAATGCTCCTACTGTGTGGTTCTCAGTTTTCTTGCTTTACTTGAGGTTCTTCTTGGTAAGTCTCTGCGCAACCTCTCTTTCAATTTTTCACTGCTGCCGGGGTCAATTACTAAATAATAGGGGCAGTTACTCAGTAACTCCTGCGTAGTACAGAGCTGTCAGAAAAGTTTGCTTCCTAGGGCCAAATTGACACCCCTTGACAGAAACCTTTTCTCCTATTCCTCATAAAATTTGGCTGGATGCTCAACACATCTTGAACTGTTAATCAATACAACTTATTTTTAAAATACCTGCAGCAGTGTAACTACAGTTTTCATCAGACACAGTAATAAATTTATACCATAAGCAAGTTAAAAACAGCAAAAAGCATAATTAAACCTTTTCAATTTTTTTACTAGTTTCAAGTACTAAGAGAGAATGTAATTTGAAGATTTTTCTATTAAAAATACCAGAATCATACTGCCTGATAAGAGTTAGTGTGCATATGATTCAGTTTTTCATTAAGAGATTACCTCTAGTCATTCTTTAAGAACGCGCTACTGAATGTTAAAGAATAGAAGAGAACTCGACATAGAAAAAGTTTTGAGTTGTGATTCTCAAACCATAGACAAATGTCAAGCTGTTAGGGAGAAAAATGTGAAACAAAGGAGAACAGGTACCTCTTCAGCGAGTAGTACTCTAAGTTTTGTTTGGGCTTTTTTTGGGAAGAAGATAGTGAATTTTTATTTTAATTGGGAAGAACAGGAGCATACTATAGAATAGAATTCATTACTTGTCTAAAACACTGCAGCCACTGCCTATTGCTTCTATTGACCTCCTGTGTCTTACACTAGGAGGGCAGTGAAGTTGGAAGAGATTTTCTCTTGGGGCGACATACATGACCATCACAGTGTAGTACACTTCCTCTCCCTCTGGAGATGCACGATCAAATCATTCCTAATAAGATTTTTGGTCAGTGATGAAGACATGTAAAAGACACAGACCATTTGAAAACAACTTTAGAACAAGCTGGGAATCCTTAAATCAACTCACATTGACTCTCAAGAGTAGAAATGAATCACTGAAAAATTGAAAAATTGAAGGGTGAATTAAATTTAGTGAAGGCCTCAAGAGCTACATGTGAAACAAAGTTTTTCTCTGACCTTCTCCTGTCTTATCTTTTGCCCCTCATTCTTTCTCAGGCAAGCAATAGAAACTAAAATTGGTCTTCCCCAAAGCAGTCATAGACATCAGGACTCATTTTTATTTTTTATTTTTTGAGACAGAGTGTCAAGCTATTGCCCTGGGTAGAGTGCCATGGCATCATAGTTCATAGCAACCTCCAACTCTTGAGTTCAAGCAATCCTCTTGCCTCACTTTTTCTATTCTTAGTAGAGACAGGGTCTCACTCTTTGCTCAGGCTGGTCTCAAACTCGTGACCTCAAGCATTCCACCCATCTTGGTCTCCCAGTGCTAGGATTACAGGTGTGAGCCAGTGTGCCTGGCCACAAGGACCCATTTTCCCCAAATCCAGTCATAAAAACCAAACATAGTACTTTCATTTTCCCTTGCCTTTCTGTGTAAGAACTTGTAAAGAAATTTTATGATGTATACCTTGTATGATTGTAGGTCATAAGACCTCCATTTCAGAGACAGTCTTGCTCCATACTACAAGGAAGGAATGCTACTGAGAGGCTAAGAAGAATCTAAACAGATAGGTATTGCTGGGTTTCCCCACTCAGTCTACTAGCATGGATCATACCCTTTTTTGTCCAGTCATATTCCCATGTGGCTGTCCATTCTTCATTGAACCTGAGACTAAAAATGGATAGTTTTTCCTAGGTTTTTGAGTCTTCATTCTGATAACTCCTATGTCATGTGAAATTATGATCAAATAAATTTATTATGCTTTTCTCTTGTTAACTTGTCTTTGGTTAGGGATGTTTCCTCCCTCTTACGATGTAGAGGGAAGGAATCACCCTCTTTTCCTCTGATAATACTGTGCCAATTTCCTAGTGAAATATTGCCTGTCCTCTGTGGATATCTCCCTTTTCCCTAACCGGTGTTGAGTAGGGAATCCAGGTTATTTGCACTCTCTCTGGGACTTCAAAATTTGAGGGGAAGAGCCAACCCAGGGTGAAAAATAGTGCAGCCAATTAATCACAGTGAGCTCTCTGAAAATAAAATTATGTAAATTCTGCTACCAGGGTCCATGGAGCTGCTCTGCCTCCCACCTTCCTGGGCACGGTTCTTTCACTATTCCTTCCATTTGAAGAGGACTCCATAACTTTCCAATAACTAATTATAGTAGCTATAATTGGTTTTATTGTTTGAAACAAACACAAAAACCCACACCTAATAAGCCAAAAAAATCCAAATTATATTCTCCTCTTTTTGATTTTCTCCTCTTTCCAAAATATAAAGCATGTCACTTGACTGAATCTATATTTATTTGAATTTTTTTAAAAAAACAACCAAATAAAAATACCCAATTGTGTATAAATTCTCAAAACCTCATAGAAATATTCTCACTGTATATAAACCACTGTCTCTGTTCAGAGTTTAGGTATCTGGTGGTATTGACTCTCAACTATTAGTGATCTGTTTAGAAGGGTTCAAAGAATAATTAACTCATCATATAACCATAATTATATACAGTATCATCATATTAGTATGAGATTCTGAAAAAGTCTTCTGAATACTACATTGAATGTTCATGTTAAATTTGCCTAGCTTATTTTTTTGTTATTTTTTTATTGTTTTATTTTGCTTTCACTCTTCTCCCATGATTTTTATGCTAAGAACAGTTATGAGACAAAATTTTGCACTTTCACTATTATACACCAAATTATATCTTGCTTGGAAGTACTGTAAAACTTTATATATTCATCACTACACTTTCAAAGATTCCTTTGAAGCTTCAAATTCTATTTAACTTCTCTCATGGGCATTCCTGCTCTAAGTTCCCACAATTTTCCCTATTACATTCTGAGCCAAATGCCTCCTGCCTTTGTGAGAAATCCCATTTACTTTTGGCAAGATGACACTAGTTGATCTCTGGAATGCTATTAAATTTGTGTTTCTGAACCTTTCTCAAGGATTGTTAGATATAATCTCTGGTATTTCCAAGGATAAACCTGTTGTATTTCTTCAAACTCTGAGGGAGGTGCCACTAATGATATGGATTTTGGTCACCAATGCTTTCCCTGAATATTACATTCTCTAGCACATACTAACAGTCCCTGGCTTTTCTCTACTGTGGTTTCATCTTTGGACAACATAATGAATGTCTTCTTTTTTATTCCTTCTTTTGCTTTCATTTGTGTCTCAGACATTTGTTTCCACTGGCAATTGAGCTGCCAACTGCCACTTTTCCTGCACTGAAAATTCCTTTATTTTGGACACTTTTTACATTTACTCCCTTTGAAATTTTCTTTTCTGTTGAGGGATTAACTTGTTTTTTAGTTTGATCTTTCATCTGTTCTCTCTCCCCTCTCTGCTCAATCACTAGTTTTTAATTGCTGTCATTATTCACCTCAAAAGCTCTACTTACTGTAGCTGCAGCCATCAGATCTGACTCTGAGCCCAAGTGTAATCTGGCTCATATTTCACCTGTCTATAGAGAATGCCAGAGAAGACACGACCAGGAGGTCCCTTTCTGGCATTTTCCCAGAACATGCTTTCTGCCACCTTTGAGGCCAGTAATCTTTCATAACTTGGCTGTTGGCACTGGCACTTTCTAAAATTATTGTCAAGTTTCAGCCCCTAACATCTAGCCAAAGAAGGCCCAGGGAACCTTTCAAGTAAAACCCGTAAGCTCTCATTTTGGGCTGCTATATTACTATCTTTTCTGACTTTCAAGGTAAGAATGCTTTCTTTCTGTATGATAAGGGAGAGAAGGTAACCCAGGTGATTCTCCTTGACATCTCTCTAGCCTTCATATCTATACCCAACCTAGCACTGAATGCTGATAACTGTACCTCCTAAATGCTCCCTAGGTTTGTTGACTTCTCTGCATTTCCCTAGAGCACGTGCCTATCATCTCTTGTATGGAATACTGACATTGAATTCTAAGTGGTCTGCCTGGCACCACTTTCAGTCTTTCCAATTGGTTTACAGTGATCCTCACAGTGTGGCTGCAGGCCAGGAGCATCATGTTAGCATCGCCTGGATTCTGTTTTGAGTTCTCTTACCCTAACGCTACCATATGGAATCAGGGACATTGAGGTGAGGCCCAGTAGCTTGTTTTAAAGAGCCCTCCAATTGGTTCTGATATGCTAAAATTTAAGAATCTCTGCAATAGTGTAATGTTTCAACCCACAGATCACGTTACCCTTTTGTTTAAGGCTACCAATGAATTTCAGATTGCATTTAAGATAAAATTAAAAAAAAATCTATGTGGCTTAAATGGTCCTAGATGGAGGGGACACCACCTGTGTTTCCAGCCCTGCTGCATGCCACTTCTGTATCTCCCGTGTCATTCTGCCCGTCCTGGCATGAGATCACCACACCAGCCCTGCCCTACCCTGGAACACTTTCGTTCATCTTCACTGATTTTTCCTTTTCACTTCTCAGCTCTCAAGTCTGCTAGAAGTTGCTTAGGGAACGATTCCTGACAGCCTCTCGACCTCCCCACAATATACTATGTCAAGCTCCCAAGTACATTTTGCACAGAATTTGCCACAGTAGCAACTTTACATAGTTTTGCATGAGTATATGATTAATGTTACCTCTGCTGAACTGTAACTAAGCTTGTAAGGCAGAGATTGGGTGCTTTGACCTAGAGTTCAGCCCTGAGTGCCTGAATCATGCCTGGCATATTCTTGCTCTCACCATGCTTTATGAGTGACCAGGACTTAACAGTGATTGATGATTTGCAATGTTTAGGCACCAGGCTAAGACTCTAATATAAATTTCACCATTTAACCTTCAGAAAAATATATTTGTTTTTGTTCATTTACTAAATGCGTGTGTGTATCTCCTGTGTGCCAAGCATAGTTCTAAGCACTTTACAAATATTAAAACCTTCAAATCTCACAGCAACCATATGAACTATGAAATCTATTTTTACTGATGAGGAAACTAACATGCATTTATTTGCTAAGGTCACACAGTAAGTGGACACTCAAGATTTGGACACTGGCGGCTTGACTCCATAATGTGTTTCTTTAAAAATATATATTGAGAATTGAGATTCCAGTTTACAAATTGCAAGGACTTCAATGAATTATATGAATGAAATTTTATTTTATAATATATTACTCTGGAGTTATTTGTTCATTAGAATAAACTAGATTCACTAATGCTTTCCTCTTTGCTCTCATTCTGGAAACCAATGGTCAGGAACCGTGGCCTCCTGCCTGCAGTGAGTACAGAAAAGTGAATTAGAGCAGTGAAGGAGTATAGCTTTGTTTTATTATTGGGGTGCTTATAAAGTCACTCAAGGAACACAAGCTAATGACACATTAATTGCTGATCCAGGGCTGGACGACAGTTACACCCTGTTAGGTGCATTCCCTTTCAGATGAATTCCTTATGCGCTGCTTTGTTGAGTCAGCTTTGGAAATTATTCTCAAAGAGGTTGCCTAAAAACAATTAGGGAAGACAAAAGGATGCATTTAAGTAAAAATTACAGTATGTCCCAGAATTTTCCACACGATACCATCAGTTAATATTTTTAAAGGATTTATTATACAAGTATTGATTTTAATCATTACTTAAACGGAGTAAAGAATTACTTCTCTAAAAACTTTTATAATATTCTTGCTCTTATAGTGTATAGTTTGTGATAGTTAATTTTATGTGTTAATTTGATCAGGCCACAGGATGCTCAAATAAATGGTTAAACATTATTTCTGTGTGGGTGTGTCTTCAGGGTGGTTCTAAAAGAGATTAGTGTCAGAGTTGGTGGGCTGAGAAAAGCAGGCTGCCCTCCCTAACATGGGTATATATCATCCAATCTCTTCAGGGCCTGAATAGAGCAAAAAGGAGGAACAAGGATGAATTTACTCTCTGCCTGACTTAGTGAGCTGGTACATGGATCTTCAGTCTTCAGGTCTTGTTCTCAAGCCTTCAGACCTAGAATGAAATCCACATCATGGGCTCTCTGTTGCTCAGGCTTTCAAACTACACCACCATTGTTTCTGGTTCTCCAGTTTGCAGATGGCAAACTGTGACTTTGCAGTCTGCATAATCATGTAAGCCAATATCTTATAAGAAATTTCTTTCTATGTATACGCCTTATAACAAATCCTTTTGATGTACAAAAAAAATTGCTTCTACATATATTCTGTATATATTAATACAATCTCTTTCCTATTGGTTCTGTTTCTCTGGAGAACTCTAATAGTTACAAAACAAGCACCATCAGAAATATCAAAGGTTGTTAACAGATACTAAGAAGAAGCTGTCGGAGTGAGAAAGTGTCTATCTACCTATAGAAGTAAACACTGGGTTAGACAGGGCATTGCCATGGCAACGTTTTCAGGCTCAGACCAAATTTTGCAGGCTGATCATCTTTTGAATTTATGTGAAACTAATTAGCACTAGCTTTACTGTGATGAAATAAAAACACATCACTGTCGTTAATGAGGAGCTATTGAAACTTCAATTTACAATAAGAGAATAAACTAGTAAGAGCTAAAATAGAGAGATGAACCACAAAGAAGTCGGAGGCCTAAGAGATAATATGATGAAAGTGTAGCTGAAAAGATTTCAGGAATAAATCTAGTTTAATCAACGTGCAGCTGAGTAATCCAAAAACGAACTAATTAACATACTTAAAAGAAGACGCTGTTATTAAGAAAAAGGTGGAAAAGTGGAGTTTAGAAGTAAAAGTTCAAGGGTCAGAAACTGTTCATCTTTGAGAGATGAATACCTCAAACCTTGGAGGAGAGTGCTTTTCTTGCATCAGGAAATTCACTTGGCTCCACAGTCTGAATGAACCACACTCAAGTACCATCTAGTCCTCTTGCCTTGACTTTATTCCTAATAAACAATCTTTTGAATATTCATTTTACTAAGGACTTATATATTCAGAAGAAATGCCATATTTTGTGAATATAAGAGAGAAAATCGAGGCCACCCAAAGCGAATACATCAAAAAGAGATCTTTCATGTTTCCTTCCCTGTCGCCACTGTGGAGCAGACATCTAGCCTCACAGCGAAGGCTGACCCTTCATTAAAGTCTGACGTCTAAATGAGTAACGTGACCTCATTTCATAAATCATCTTTTTTCCCTACATTTTCCATTTCTGTGTTTAGACTGGTTGTTTTCTATCAGAACTTAAATAAAATCACACTTTTCTTATCTTTTATTTAAGAACCTCTATCCTCACATATGGTGCTCCCCTGATTTCTCTATCTCCATAAATAGCTACATTGTCCATATACCTGCCTAAGGCTCTAATGGGAAACCACATTTCTTTCTTCATCTCCCCTAACCAGGGCTCTCTGGTTACTACATTTAATCAACTGAAAAGCTGCAGTATTCAGTAAATCTCACTCCCTTTCCCCGTCCTATTGTCACTTCATTGTTTAAACTTATAGTACTTACTTCCTAGATTATTGTAATGAACTACTGTTACAATCGAAGCTGGTGTTGTCTTGCTCTCCTCCAATTCATATTAATTTGCGTGTTCTTTTATTTTTTCCCTTTCACTGTCTCTCTTTTAAAATCAATTATTGTAAAAGTAATGTTGGGGAGGAAGGAGTTTAAGCAGCTAGCCTGTGATCCCCCAATTCCCAGGGGGATGCTCCCTGGAAATCAGAGAGAAGGGTAGTGACCTGGTCTAATCTTCTCGTAAACACAATGACTGCATCCTCAGGATGACAGACTAAGAATATTTGCTGGAAGGAAAATTCTTATCTATGAAATACTTTGGAAAAGATGTTCTTGGTTTAGGACTGCTCGCTGTAAACAAGCCTAAGCTTTGATGGATTTCCGAGGCACAACTCCCTAGAGAATGTCGCATCAACTGTACAAAATAGAGATGTCTTATTACTTAGCTGCCCCATTGTGTGAGGTGACAATGGGGACTTCTATTGTTGTGGACCAGAGACTATGTGTTGATGCGAAGAGGAGGGTGGTGGAGGCTAGTAGGATGTTTAGTGCCTCTTCCTGGACTGCATCCTTGAACCATTGCTCCATATGAACACCTCAATCTCTTATTGAAGTAAGTCTGATATATCTTCTGTATATGACCTTAATATTTATTGTATACAATTCTGAACACATACACAAAAGTAAACAAGAGCATTCTACAATGCAATTCATAGAATTAATAGCAGTATTTTTCTTACTAGTCTTCACTGTATCAATTTATGTAGTTATCTTAATTATTTACCTATCTAGTTTCTTTCTCTCTCTTTCTTTCGACAATGTCTCACTCTGTTGCCCAGACTAGAGTGCACTGGCTTTGTCATAGTTCACAGCAACCCCAAACTCCTGGGCTCACGATATCCTTTTGCTGAAGCCCAAGTGCCCATTGAACAATGAACGGATTAATAAATTGTGGTATATGTATACCATGGAATAATACACAGCATTAAAAAAAGTGGAAAAAAAATGAAGACCCTACCTCTTTTATGTTTACATGGATGGAGCTGGAAAATATTCTTCTTAGTAAAGTATCTCAGGAATGGAAAAAAAAATATCCAATGTACTCAGTATTACCGTGAAACCAATTTATAATCACTCACACTTGCATATGAAAAATGAAACACAACTATAGCCTAGGATGAAGGTGGGAAGGGAAGGGAGAGGGGAAGGGAAGGAGGTGGGTTGATAGAGGGAGGGTTAGTTGGGGGACCACACCTATGGAGCATATTTCAAGTACAAGTTGGATCTATCAGGTGTAGAATAGAAATGTCTTAATGCTGTAATTGGGTAAATGAGGTGAAGGCTATGTTGATTAGTAGAATGTAAGCACTCCAATTTGTACAAATAATGAACACATTGAATCCCATAATGGCATAAATGTATGTATGATCTATGTACAAAGGACTTAATAATAAAAAGAAAAGATATCCTCTTGCCTCAGCCTCCTAAGGAACTGGGACTATAGGCATCTGCCACAACACTCTGCTAGTTTTGTTTTCTATTTGTGGTAGAAATGGGGTCTCATTCTTGTTCAGGTTGGTCTGGAACTGAACTCCTAAGCTCAAGACATCCTCCCAGTTTGTCCTCCCAGAGTGCTGGGATTATGGGTGTTAGCCACTGTGATGGGCCCTACCTAGTTTCAATTACCAACTGTGAATGTTATTTTTTAAAACAACAGTGAGAACCAAGACATAAAGAGATTTTTTCCTCTGGCGTTTTTAAACTTATTTAGTTGTGAGCATTTGTTCAAGTCACCAGGGAAAAAGCTTTTTCTTTTTCCACAATAGCCAAGATATAGAATTAACCTTAAGTGTTGATGAATAAATAAACTAAATGCGGTATATATACACAGTGGAATACTATTTAGCAATTAAAAAAACAAAATCTTATTATTCTTGGCCACATGGATGAGCCTGAAAGACATTAAGTGACATAAGCCAGATACAGAGGGATACATACTACATGTTCTTACTCATCTGTGGAAGCTAAAAACGTTGATCTCACAGAAGTAGGGAGTACTTAGTGGTTACTATAGGTCAGGGGAAGGGTGTGGGAAAGGGGGATCACCAAAGGTTGGTTAACAGAGTCAAAAGTATATATGTATTGAAATATTTTACTGTACTCTGTAAGTACTTTGTACTCATATACACTTATGTGTCAAAAATAATAATAAAAGCAAAAAAGAGAAAAATCTTGATTTTTAATGGATGGATAATATTTCACAGTATGAGTGTACTATAACTAATTTAACCATTCACCAATCACTGGCCATAAACATTCTAATGCTACAACTACAATTCTGATTATCTTGTTAGGATTGATTTACAGAGGGGAGAAAGCTAGATGAAAATTCATAAGCCGGCTCGGCGCCTGTGGCTCAATGGGCTAAGGCGCCAGCCACATACACCTGAGCTGGCGGGTTCGAATCCAGCCTGCCAAACAACAATGACGGTTGCAACCAAAAAATGGCCGGGCGTTGTGGTGGGCGCCTGTAGTCCCAGCTACTTGGGAGGTGGAGGCAGGAGACTCGCTTGTGCCCAGGAATTGGAGGTTGCCGTGAGCTGTGATGCCATGGCACTCTATCCAGGGTGACAGCTTGAGGCACTGTCTCAAAAAAAAAAAAAAAAAA
>CAUYON010102807.1:0-33088 GCA_963573935.1 Arctocebus calabarensis | reverse complement strand
ACCCTACTATAAAGCTAATTTATAGCTTTCATATGAAGGCTAAAACCCAATTATAGCACAAGAATATGGGGAAAGGGGCAAGGGAGGGGAGGGGCGGGGGAGGATGGGTGGAGGGAGGGAGATTGGTGGGATCACACCTATGGTGCATCTTAGAAGGCTACAAGTGAAACTTACTAAATGTAGAGTATAAATGTCTTCCTATAGTGATTAAAAGGCCAGGAAGGCTATGTTAAACAGCTTGATGAAAATACTTCAGATTGTACATGAAGTCAGCACATTGTGCCCCATGATTGCAACAATGTACATAATTATGGTTTAATAAAGAAAAAACAGAAAAAGAAAATAAAAAATAGATGGGAACCCAGTCCATCACCCAATGTGACATCAGGAAGACCTCACTGAGGTTAAGCTAAAAGACAGTAACCAAGGAAAAACCCCACTATGACCTCAAAATAACATCATTGAGGCTAAGTTACGAGATGGTAACCAAGGGAAAAACCCACTGTGACATCAAAAAGACATCAGTGTGGTTAAGCTTAAAGACAGTAACCCAGGGCAAAACCCACTGTGATTTCAGGAGTCTGTTATGGAGGTTAAGCTTAAAGAAAGTAACCCAGGGAAAAACCCACTGTGATGTGAGCAGGACATCACTAAGGATAAGCTTAAAGGTGGTAACTCAGGGCAAGACAGAGTGTGGTGTCATCAGGACATCTCTGAGATGAAGGTTAAAATTGGTAACCCAGGGCAACATCCACTGCGGTGTTCGTAGGACATCACTGACTTTAAGTTCCACAATGGGAAAACAGGGCAACACCCACTGTGTCGTGAGGAGCACATCACTAATTTAACCTTAATGATGGTACCCAGGACAACCTCCACTGCGGCATCATGATGATGTAACTGAGTGTAAGCTTAACTATGGGAACCCAAGAGAACACCCACTGTGGTGTCATGATGACACCAATGAAATTGAGCATAACGATGTAAGCTGAAGACATCATCCACTATGGTATCACAATAATGTCACTGAGGTTAAGCTTAATGATGATAACCTAGGGCTACACCCATGATGACATCACTGAGTTTAAGCCTAAAGATGGTACCCAGGGCTACCACCACTGTGGCATTCATGACGTCACTGAGGCTAAGTGTAAAGATGGAAATCCTGGACAACATCCACTGTGGAGTCATGATGACATCACTTAAATTAAGCTTAATGATGTTAATTCAGGGCAACTACCACCGTGGTGTCATAAGGACATCACTGAGTTTATGCGTAAAGACGGTAACCCTGGGCAAAACCCAATGTGACACCAGGAAAACATCACTGAGGTTAAGTTAAAAGATGGTAACCAAAGGAAAAAAACGACTGTGATGTCATAACTACGTCACTGAGGCTAAGCTACAAGACAGTAAACAAGGGAAAAACCCACTGTGATGTCTAAGGGACGTCACCGAGTTAGAGCTTAAAAATGGTAACCTAGGGCAAAACATAATGTGAGGTCAGGAGAATGTCACTGAAATTAAGTTTAAACACGGTAACCCAGGGCAAAATCCACTGTGAAGTCATGAGAACATCACGAAAGTTAAGCTTAAAAATGGTAAACCTAAAAAAAAATAAAAAATAAATGGTAAACCAGGGTAAAGTGCACTGTGACTTCAGGAGGACGTCACGGAGGTTAAGCTTAACGATGATAACCCAGGGCAACACACACTGTGACGTCAGTAGGATATCAAGGAGGTTAAGCTTAAAGACGGTCACCCAGGGCAAACCCAATGTGACATCAGGAAGATGTCAATGAGGTTAAGCTAGAAGATGGTAACCAAGGGAAAAACCCATTGTGATGTCAAAACTATGTTACTGAGGTTGAGCTTAAAGATGGTAACCCAGGCAAAACCCACTGTGACATCAGTGAGATGAAGGATTAAAGATGGTAACTAAGGGAATAACCGACTGTTATGTCAAAAGAACGACATTGAGGCTAAGTTAAAAGAAAGTAACCAAGGGAAAAACCTACTGTGACATCAAAAAGACGGCAATGTGGTTATCCTTAAAGACGGTAACCCAGGGAAATACCCACTGTGATTCAGGAGGCCATCACAGAGGTTAAACTTAAAGATGGTAACCCAGGACAGCAACCCCTGTGGAGTCAGGGTGACATCAATGAGGTTAACCTTAAAGATGGTAACCCAGGGAAAAACCCACTGTGAAGGACGTCACTGAGGTTAAATTTAAAGACAGTAACCCAGGGCAACACCCACTGTGATGTCAGGAGGACATAACTGAGGTTAGGACTAACGAAGTAACCCAGGGCATCACACACTGTGGTGTCAGGAGAATGTCACTGAGGTTAAGATTAACGAAGATAACCGAGGACAACACCCAATGTAATGTCAGGAAGATGTCACTGAGGTTAAGCTAAAAGATGGTAATCAAGGGAAAAACCCACTCTGAGAAAAACCCACTGTGAGGTCAAAGGGATGTCACTGAGGTTAAGCTTATAGATGGTAACCCAGGGCAAAATGTACTGTGAGGTCAGGAGGACATCACTGAGGCTAATCTTAAAGAAGGTAACCCAGGGCAACACACACTGGCACATGAGGATGATGTCATTGAGGTTAAGGTTAACAACACTAACCTAGGGCTACACCCACTGTGGTGTCCAGGAGACTTCACTGAGGTTAAGCTTAATGAAGTTAACCCAGGACAACACACACTGTGAAAGAGGTTAAGCTTAAAGGTGGGCACTCAGGGCAACATGCAATGTGACTTCAGGAAGATGTCACTGAGGTCATGCTAGAAGATGGTGACCAAGGGCAAAACCCACTGGGATGTTAGGAGGACGTCACTGAGACTAAGATTAAAGAAGGTAATCAAGGGAAAGATGGACTGTGACATCAAAAGAACGACATTGAGGCTAAGTTAAAAGACAGGAACCAAGGGAAAAACCCACTATAATGTTAAAAAGACGTCAGTGTGGTTAAGCTTAAAGACCATAACACAGGGAAATACCCACTGTGATTTCAGGAGGCCGTCATGGAGGTTATGGGTAAAGATGGTAACCCAGGGTAAAACATAGTGTGATGTGAGGAAGACGTCACTAAGGTTAAGCTAAAATATGGTAACCCTGACCAACACCTACTGTGGTGTCATGAGGACATCACAGAGGTTAAGCTTACTGAATGTAATCCATAGCAACATCTATTGTGATATCAGGAGGACGTCACTGAGGTTAAGCTAAAAGATGGTAACCAAGGCAAATACCCACTGATGCCAAAAAGACATCAATGTGGTTAAGGTTAAAGATGGTAACCTAGGGAAAAACCCTCTGTGATTTCAGGAAGCCATCACAGAGGTTCAGCTTAAAGACGGTAACCCAGAGCAAAACCCATTGTGACGTGTGGAGGACATCACAGAGGTTAAGCATAAAGATGGTAACCCAGAGCAAAACCCACTTTGACATTAGGAGGATGTCACTGAGGCTAAGCTTAAAGACGCTAAACCAGTGCAACACTCACTGCAAGGTCAGGAGGACGTCATAGATCTTAAGGTTAAAGACAGTAACCCAGGGCAACACTCACTGTGAAATAGAGGAGGATGTCACTGAGATTAAGATTAAAGAGGTTAACCAGGGAATAAACTCCTGTGACATCAAAAGAACACCGTTGAGGCTAAGCTAAAAGACGGTAACCAAGGGAAAAACCCACTGTGACATCAAAAACACATCAGTGTTTTTAAGGTTAAAGACAGTAACCCAGCACAAATCCCACTGGGATTTCAGGAGGCCGTCATGGAGGTTAAACTTAAAGATGGTAACCCAGGGAAAAACCCACTTTGATGTGAGGAGGATGTCACTGAGGTTAAGCTTAAAGATGGTAACGCAGAGCAAAACCCACTCTGAGGTCAGTACGACGTGACTGAGGTTAAGCTTAAAGACAGTAACCAAGGGCAGCACCCACTGTGACTTGAGGAGGACATCACGGAGGTTAAGCTTAAAGACAGTAACTTAGGGCAACAACCAATGTGACTCAGGAAGACGTCACTCAGTTTAAGCTAAAAGATGGTAACCAAGGGAAAAACCCACTGTGACATCAAAAGGACATCACTGAGGTTGAGGTTAAAGATGGAAACACAGTGCAAAACCAACTGTGATGACAAGAGGACATCACAGAGATGAAGATTAAAGATGGTAACAAAGGGAAAAACCAACTGTGATGTCAAAAGAAAGTTACTGAGGCTAAGATAACAGACGGTAACCAAGAGAATTACCCACTGTGATGTCAAAAGTACATCACTGAGGTTACAATTAAAAATGGTAATGCAGGGCAAAAATGTACTATGAGTTCAGGAGGACGTCACTGAGGTTAAAATGAAATACATTTACCCAGGGAAAAACACACTGTGACATTTGTGGATATCATGAAAGTTAAGCTTAAAGATAGTAAACCAGGGCAACACCAAATTTGACGTCAAAAGGACTTCACTGAGGCTAGACTAAAAGACAGTAACCAAGGGAAAAACCCAATGTGATGTCTAAAACACGTCACTGAGGTTAAGGTTAAAGATGGTAACCCTGGACGACACTCACTCTAGTGTCAGGAAGACATCACTGAGGTTGAGCTTAATGATGGTAACCCAGGGTAGCACCCACTGTGACGTCTAGAGGACGTCACTGAGGTTAAGTTTAAAGATGGTAACCAAGGGCAAAATGCACTGTGAGGTCAGGAAGATGGCACTGAGGTTAAGCTTAAAGATGGTATCCCAGGGCAAAACCCACTTTGACGTCATGAGTACATCACAAATGTCAGGCTTAAATACAGTAATCGAGGGCAAAACTGACTTTGACATCAAAGGACATACTGTGGTTAAGCTAAAATATGGTAAAGAAGGGATAAACCCATAGTAATGTCAAAAAGACGTCACTGAAGTTAAGCTTAAATATGGTAACCCAGGGCAAAACCCACTGTGACATCAGGAGGAAGTCACTGAGATTAAGATTAAAGACAGTAACCAAGTGACGTCAAAGGAACATCACTTATGCTAAGCTAAAAGATGGTATCCATGGGAAAAATCCACTGTGACATAAGAGGATGTCATGAGGTTACGTTTAAAGATGATAACCCAGTGCAAAATCCACTGTGACGTCAGAGGTACATCGCTAAGATTAAGATTAAAGAAGGTCATCAAGGGAAATGCCCACTGTGACATCAAAGGAACATCACTGAGGCTAAGCTAAAAGATGGTATCCATGGGGAAAACCCACTGTGACGTCAAAAAGAAGTCATTGAGCTAAACCTTAAGGATGGAATCCCAAGGCAACACACATTGAGGAGTCAGGTTGACATCAATGAGGGTAAGCTTAAAGATGGTAACCTAAGGAAAAACACACTGGGACGTCAGGAGGATGTCACTGAGGTTAAGTGTAAAGACAGTAACCCAGGGCAACATCCAATGTGATGTCAGGAAGACATCACTAAGGTCAAGCTAAAAGATGGTAACCAAGGGAAAAACCCACAGTGATGTCAAAAGAATGTCACTCGGCCTAAGCTCAAAGACATAACCTAGGGCAAAGATCACTGTGATGTCAGGATAATGTCACTGAGGGTAAGCTTAAAGATGTTAATCCAGGGCAATACCCACTGTGGCATCAGGACGTAAGGAGGTTAAGCAGAAGGATGGTAAGCCAGGGCAACACCCACTGTGGTGTCAGAAGGAAGTCACTGAGGGTAAGCTTAACAAAGGTAACCCAGGGCAAACATCGCTGTGGAGTCAGAAGGATGTAACTGAGGTTAAGTTTAGCAATGATAACCCAGGGAAACACCCACTTTGGTATCAGGAAGAAGTCATTGAGATTAAGCTTAACAATTATAGCCAAGGAAAACAAATGCTGTGGCTTCAGAAGGACATCACTGAGGTTAAGGTTAAGGATGTTAATCACAGGAAACTCCCACTGTAGGTTCAGGAGGACATCACTGAATTTAAGATTAAAGATGTTAACCCAGGGCAACATCCAGTGTGACTTCAGGATTTCGTCAGGGAGGTTAAACTTAAAGATGGTAACCAGGGCAACACAAATTGTGAAGTCAGAAGGAAGTCACTAAGGTTAAGCTTAAAGATGGTAACCATGGGCAACACCCATTATGATGTCAGGATGTAGATCGTAACCCAGGGAAACACCCATTGTGATGTCAGGAGGAAGATGCTAACCCAGGGCAACACCCATTGTGATATCAGGAGGAAGATGGTAACCTAGGGCAACAGCTACTATGTTAAGTAACCAAGGCACTACCCATTGTGATGATAGAAGGAAGATGGTAACCAAGAGCAACACTGTTGAGTCAGTAGGAATTCAGGAAGATAAAGCTTACAGATAGTTACCCAGGGCAACACTCATTGTGTTGTCAACAGGTAACTATGGTTAAGCTTAAAGATGGTAACCCAGGGCCACATCCATTGTGATGTCTGGAGGAAGTCACTAAGATTAAGCTTAAAGATGGTAACCGAGGGCAACACCAATTATGATGATAGGAGGAAGACACAAAGGTTAAGCTTAGAGATGGTAACCCAGGGCAACACCCATTGTGATGTTAGGATGATGTCACTAAGGTTAAGCTTAAAGGCAGTAACCCAGGGCAACACCCATTGTGGTGTTATGAGGTAGTCACTAAGGTCAACCTTAAGGTCGGTAACCCAAGGAAACATCAAATATGTTGTCAGGAAGAATTCACTACTGTTAAGCTTAAAGATGTTAACCCAGGGGCTTAAGGAGGATGTCACTGAGGTTAAGCTTTCAGATGATGATGAGCCAGGCAGCACCCACTGTGCCATCAGGGGGACATCACTGAGGTTAAGCTTAATGATGATAACCCATAGCAGCACCCACTGTGCCATCAGGAGGACGTCACTGAGGTTAAGATTCAAGATGGTAACCCAGGGCCAGACTAGATGTTTCATCAGAATGACATCACTTATTTTAAGCTTTAAGATGGTAACCCAGGACAGCACCCACAATGGCGTCAGGACAACGATAATGATGTTAAGTTTATAATATTAACCCAGGGCAACACCCATTGTGATGTTAGGAGGATGATGGTAACCCATGGCAATACTCATTGTCATATAAAGAGGGCATCACTAAGGTTAAACTTAAAGATGGTAACTCAGGGCAACAGACATTGTCATCTCAGGAGGGAGATGATAACCCAGGGCAAAACCCATTGTGGTGTTAGACAGAAATTCCTAACATTAACTTTAAAGATTGTAACCCAAGGCAACACCCATTGTGATATCAGGGGAAGATGGTAACCCAGAGCAACACCAATTTTGGTGTCAGGAAGAAGTCACTAAGTTTGAGATTTAAGATGGTAACCCATGGCAACAACTTCTGTGGATTTATGAGGTCATCACTACCCAGGTCAGCAACCAATGTGGTATCATAAGTAAATCACTGAAGTTAAGCTTCACAATGGTAGCCCAGTGCCGCACCCAAGATGACGTCAGGAGAACATCACTGAGGTTAAGCTTAAAGATGCTAACCCAAGGCAGCACCCACTGTGAGGTAAGGAGGACGTCACCAAGGTTAAGATTAAGGAACAAAACCCAGGGCAGCAACTGCTGTGGCGTCAGGAGGAAGTCTCTGAGGTAAAGCTTAACAATGGTAACACTGGGCAGCACTCCCTGTGGCATCAAGAGGACATCATTAAGGTGACACTGAACGATGGTAACCCAGGGAAACACCTGTTGTGGGGTCAGGAGAAAGTTACTGAGGATAAGCGTAAGGATGGTAACCCAGGGAAACATAAGCTGTGGCATCATGAGGACATCACTGAAGTTAAGCTTCAAGACATTAACTAAGGGCTACACCTACTGTAGCATCAGGTAGACGTCACTGAGGCTAAGCTAAAAGACAGTAACCAAAGGCAACACCCACTGTGGCATCAGGAGGATGTCACTGAGTTTCAATTCAATGATGGTAATCCAGGGCCACATCCACTGTTGTGTCAGGAGGATGTTACTGAGGATAAGCTTAATGACAGTAACCCAGAGCATCAGCCACTGTGGTGTCACGATGATGTCAGATGAGGTTAATCTTGTCCTCACTGAGGTTAACCTTAGCAATAGTAAACCAGGGCACCACCCACTGTGGTATGACAATGATGTCATTGAAGTTAAGCTTAAAGACTGTAACCCTGGTAAACACCCACTGTAGCATCAGGATGAGTTCACTGAAGTTAAGCTTAAGGGCAGTAACCAAGTGCAGCACCCACTGTGGTATGAAGAGAACATCACTGAGGTTAAGCTTAAATACGGTAACCCAGGGCAGCACCAACTGTGGCATCAGGAGGACTTCACTGAGGTTAAGCTTAACAACAGTAACCCAAGGCCCAACCCCCTGTGGTATCTGAAGAAATCACTGACTTTAAGCTTAATAATGGTAACCCATGGTAATAACGACTATGGCATCATGATGACATCATTGAGGTTAATCTTTACATCACTGTGGTGTTCAGGAGGTTAAACTTAAAGACAGTAACCAAGGACAGCACCCACTGTGGTGTCAGTAGGACATCACTGAGGTTAAGCATAAGGATGGTAACATGGGGAAACACAAGCTGTGGTGTCACAATGATGTCACTGAGTTTGAGCTTAACAGTGGTAACCCAGGGCAGCATCCCATGTGGCGTCAGGAGGACATCACTGACGTTAAGATTAAA
Organism: Arctocebus calabarensis; assembly: GCA_963573935.1. Taxonomy (NCBI): domain Eukaryota; kingdom Metazoa; phylum Chordata; class Mammalia; order Primates; family Lorisidae; genus Arctocebus; species Arctocebus calabarensis. The sequence continues at coordinate 24,373 of CAUYON010102807.1, read as the reverse complement.
GACATTAACACAGGAGGACATCAGGAGGACATCACTGAGGTTAAGCTTAACAACGGAAATTTGGGGCTGCACCCACTGTGGCATCAGGAGGACGTCATTGAGGTTAAGCTTAAAACCGGTAAACCAGGGCCACAACAACTGTAGCATCACGATGACGTCACTAGGGTTAAGCTCAACAACACTGAGGCTAAACTTAATGATGGCAACCCAGGGCAACACCCACAGTGGCTTCAGGAAAACATCACTGAGGTTAAGTTTATGGTTGGTAACTCAGGGTAGAAACCACTGTGGGGTCAGGAGGAAGTCACTGAGGTTAAGTTTAAGGAGGGTAACCCAGGGCCACACACACTGTGGCATCATGAGGACATCACTGAGGGTAACTTTAACCAAGGAAACCCAGGGTTGCACCAACTGTGGCATCAGGAGAACATCACTGAGGTTAACCTTAATGTTACTTAGGTTAAGCTAAAAGATGGTAACATAGGGAACAGCCACTGTGGCATCTCAATGACATTACTGAGGTTAAACTTAATGACAATAACCCAGAGTAGCATCCAATGTGGCGTCAGAAGGTCATCACTGAGGTTAAGCTTAAGGATGGTAACCCAGAGCCACACCCACTGTGGGGTCAGGATGTCACTTATCTTAAACTTAAACACAGTAACCCAGGGCCACAAGCCCTGTGGCATTAGGATGACATCACTGAGGTTAAGCTTGAAGATGACAACCCAGGGTAGCACCCACTGTGGCATCAGGAGGACTTCACTTAAATTAAGCTTAAAGACGGTAACACAGGGTAGCACCCACTGTGGCATGAGGAGGACATCCCTGAGTTTAAACTAAATGACGGTAACCTAGGCAATCACCAACTATGGCCTCAGGGGGATGTCACTGAGGTTAAGCTTAAAGATGGTACCCAGAACAACACTCATTGTGATGTCAGGAGGAAGTCAATAAGGTTAAGTTTAAAGATGATACTTAACCTGGTGGCTCGGCACCTGTGGATCAACGGCCTAAGGCACCAGCCATGTACACCTGAGCTGATGGGTTTGAATCTAGCCCATGCCAGCCAAAGAACAATCACGGCTGCAACCAAAAAATGGCTGGGCATTGTGGTGGAAGCCTGTAGTTCCAGCTACTTTGGAGGCGGAGGTAGGAGACTCGCTTGAGCCCAGGAATTGGAGGTTGCTGTGCACTGTGATGCCACAGCACCCTATCCAGGGTGACAGATTGAGGCTCTGTCTCAAAAAAATAAATAAATAAAGACAATAACTCAGGACAACACCCACTGTGATGTGAGGAGGAAGTCACTAAGGTTATGCTAAAAGTTGGTAACCCGAAGCAATACACATTGTGATGTGAGGAGGAGATCACTAAGTTTAAGATTCAAGATGGTAACACAGGGCAACACCCATTGTGATGTCAGAAGAAAGTCACTAAGATAAATCTTTAAATGGTAACTGAATGAAAAACTCACTGTGATGTCAGGAGAAAGTCCCTAAGTTTAAGCTTAAAGAAGGTAACACAGCACAACACCCATTGTGATGTCAGGAAGAAGTCACTGAAGTTATGCTTAAAGATGGTAACCCAGGGAAAGAAATATTGAGATGTCAGTAGGAAGAGGGTAACCAAGGACAACACCCATTGAGATGTCAGGAGTAAGTCACTAAGGTTAACCTTAAACATGGTAATCCATGGCAGCACCCATTGTAATGTCAGGAGCAAGTCACTAAGGTTAAGCCTAAGGGTAACCTAGTGCAACACCCATTGTGATGTTAGGAGGGAGTCACTAAGGAGAAGATTAAAGATGGTAACCCATGGAAAGACATATGGTGATGTCAGGAGGACATCAATAAGGTTAAGCATAAAGATGTTAGCCCAGGGCAACACCTATTGTGACATCGGGAGGATGTCTCTAAGGTAAGATTAAGGATGGTAAATAAGGGTAACACCCAATATGATGTCAGGAGGACGTCAGTAATGTTAAGATTACCTTATGGCAACACCCATTGTGATGTCAGGATGAAGCCTCTAAGGTTAAGCTTAAAGATGGTAAGCCATTGCAACACCCATTGTGATATGTTGAGGAATTCACTAAAGTTAAGCTTGAAGATGGTACCCAGGGCAACACAGAATGTAATGTCAAGAGGAAGTCACCAAAGTTATTCTTAAAGATGGTAACCCAGTGCAAAAGCCATTGTCATGTCAGGAGGAAATCATTAAGGATTAGCTAAAAGAAGGTAACACAGGGCAACACACATTGTGATATTAGGAGGAAGATGATAACCTAGGACATTACCCATTGTGATGTCTGGGGGAAGATGGTACACCAGGGAATCACTCATTATGGTGTCAGGAGGACATCACTAAGTTTCTGCACAAAGCAACAGCCATTGTGATGTGAGCAGGACATCACCAAGGTTTAGCTTAAAGATGGTAACCCAGGGCAGTAACCAATGTGACATCAGGAGGAGGTCACTGAGGTTAAGTTTAATCATGATAACCCAGGGCCACATGCCATGTTGTGTGAGGAGGATTTCACTGAGGTTAAGCTAAAGTTGTTAACGCAGGGCAGCACCAACTGCAGCATCAGGAAGACGTCACTCAGGTTAAGCTTAAAGAAGGTACCCCAGGGCAAGACTTATTATGATGTCAGGAACAATATGGTAACACTGGGCAACACACATTATGATGTCCGGACAATGTCACTAAGGTTAAACTTACAGATAGTAACCCAGGGCAACACTCATTGTCATATCAGGAGAAAGTCAGTAAGTTTAACCTTAAAGATGGTAATCCCGGGCAATAACCTTTATCGTCTCAGGAGGAACATGGTCACACAGGGAAACACCCACTGTGCCATCACGATGACATCACTGAGATCAAGCTTAAAGATGGTAACACAGAGCAACAGCCATTGTGATATCAGGGTGAAGTCACTAAGATTAAGCTTAAAGATGGTAACCCAGGGCAACACCAATTGTGACTTCAGGAGGAAGTCATAAGTTTAACAAAAAGATGGTAAAACAGGGCTACACCCATTGTGATATCAGGAAGAAGTCACTAGGGATGGGCTTAAAGATGGTAACCTAGGGCAAAACCCAGTGTGATGTCAGGAGGAAGTCACTAAGGTTAAGCTTAAAGAGTGTAACCCTGGGCTATACCCATTATGATGTCAAGACAAGGATGGTCACCCATGGCAACACAGATTGTGAGGTCAGGAGGAACATGGTAACCCAGGGAAGCACCCATTGTGATGTCAGGAGGAAGTCACTAAGGTTTAGTTTAATGATTGTAACTCAGGGCAACCGCTATTTGTGATGTCAGGAGGATGTAACTAAGGTTAGTCTTAAAAACAGTGACTCAGGAAAACACCCAGTCTGATGTGAGGGTGGGATTACTAAGGTTAAGCTTAAAGATGGTAACCAAGGGGAACACCCATTGTGATGTCAGGAAGAAGATGGTAACAGAGGGGAACACTCATTGTGATGTCAGGAGGAAGATGGTAACCCAGGGCATCACCCATTGTGATGACAGGAGGAAGTCAGTAAGATTAATCTTAAAGATTGTAACTGAGGGAACACCCATTGTGATATCATGAGAAACTCACTAAGATTAAGCTTAAAGATGTTAACCCAGGGCAACTCCCATTGTGATGTCAGGAGAAATTTACTAAAGTTAAGGTTAAAGATGGTAAACCTGGGCTAAAAACATTGTGATGTCAAGAGGAAGATGTTAACACAGGGCAACACCCATGGTGATGTCAGGAGGAAGTCACTAAGGTTAAGCATAAAGATGGTAACCCAGGGTATCAACCTTTGTGATACCAGGGGGAAATCACAAAGTTGAAGCTTAAAAAGGGTATCCCAGGGAAATACCCATTGTGATTTCAGGAGGAAGTCCCTTCAAGATGACAAGCAAGGGCAACACCCATTGTGGTGTCTGGAGGAAGCCACTAAGTATAAACTTAAATATGGAAACCCACGACAACACCTCTTGTAATGTCAGGAGGAAGATGGTAACCCAAGGCAACACCCATTGTGGTGTGAGGAGGAAATCACTAAGGTTAAGTTTAAAATGGTAACTCAAAGCAACAGCTATTGTGGTGTGAGGAGGACATCAACAAGGTTAAGCTTAAAGATGGTAACCCAGGGCAACACCCATTATGATGTCAGGAGAAAGTTAGTAAGGTTAAGCTTAAAGATAATAACCTAGGGCAGCACCCATTGTGATGTCAGGAGTAAGTCACTAAGGTTAAGCTTAAAGATGGTAACCCAGGGAAACACCCATTGTGATGACAGGAGGACATCATTAAATGAAGGTTAAAGGTGGTAACCCAGGGCCACACCCATTGTGATCTGAGGGGGAAGATCATTACCCAGGGCAACACTCATTTTGGTGTGAGGAGGAAGTCACTAAGGTAAAGCTTAAAGCTGGTAAACCAAAGCAACGGCCATTGTGGTATGAGGAGGATGTTTCCTAGGTTAAGGGTAAAGATGGTAACCCAGGGCAAAACCAATTGTGATGTCAGTAGGAAGTCACTAAGTTTGAGCTTAAAGATGATAACCCAGGGTGACACCCATTGTGATGTGAGGAGGAAGTCACTAAGGTTAAGCTTGAAGATGGTAACCCAGGGAAATACCCATTGTGATGTCAGGAGAAAGTCACTAAGTATAAGCTTAAAAATGTTAACCCAGGGCAACACCCATTGTCATGTCAGGAGGAAGTCACTAAGGTAAAGCTTAAAGATGGTAACCATGGGCAAATCCCATTGTGACCTCAGACAGAAGATAGTCACCCAGTGTAACACCCATTGTGATATCAGGAGAAAGTCACTAAAGATAAGCTTAAAGATGGTATCGCAGGACAACACCCATTGTGATGTCAGGGGAAAGTCACTAAAGTTAAGCCCAATGATGGTAACTCAGCTAAAGTTCAGCTTAATTATGGTAACCCAACTGCCACATGTGATGTCAGGAGGAGGTGAACAAGGTTAATCTTAAAGATGGTAACCCAAGGAAATACCCATTGTGATGTCATAATGAGGTTACTAAGGTTAAGTTTAAAGATGGTAACAAAGGACAACACCCATTGTGATGTCAGGAAGAAGATGGTAACCGAGGACATCACTCATTGTCATATCAGGTGGATGTCACTAAGGTTAAGCTTAAAGATGTTAATTCAGGTGAACTCCCATGGTGATGTCAGACAGAAAACACTAAGGTTGAGCTTAAAGACGGTACCCCAGGGCAACTCCCATTGTGATTTCAGAAGGAAGTCACTAAAGTTAAGCTTAAAGATGGTAAACCAGGGCAAAAGCCATTGTGATGTCAGGAGGAGTACACTAAAGATGATAACCCACAGCGACGCCTCTTGAGATGTCAAGAGGATGTCACTAAGCTTAAGCTTAAAGAGGGTAATGCAGGGCAACACACATTGTGATGTCAGGAGTAAGTCATTAGGCTTATGTTTAAAGATGGTAGCCCACAATAACAGCCATTGTGATGTCAGGAGGAAGTCAATAAGTTTAAGCTTAATGACAGAAATGCAAGGTAACACCCATTGGGATGTCAGGAGGAAGATGGTGACCAGGGAAACACCCATTGTGGTGTCTAGAGGAAGTCACTAACTTTAATCTTAAACATGGTAACCCAGGGCAACACCTCTTGTTAGGTCAGGAGGAAGATGGTAACCCAGGACAACACCCATAGTGGTGAAAGGAGTAAGTCACTAAGGCTAAAGATAAAGATGGTAACCCAAAGAAACAGCCATTGTTTTGTCTGGAGGACATTACAAAGGGTAAGCTTAAAGATGGTAACCCAGGGTAGCACTCATTGTTACGAGAGGAGTGAGTCACTAAGGTTATGTTTAACAACATTAACCCTGGGGAATACCCATTGTGATGTCAAGAGGAAGTCACTAAGGTTAAGATTTAAGATGGTAACCCAGGGAAACACCCATTGTGATGTCAGGAGGAAGTCACTAAAGTTAAGCTTAAAGATAGTAACACAGGGTAAAACCTACTGCGATGTTGGGAGGAAGTCACTAAGGTTAAGCCTAAAGATGGTAATCCAGGGCAACACCCATTGTGACCTCATGAGGAAGATTGTCACACAGGACAACACCCACTCTGATGTGAGGTGGATGTCACTAATATTAAGCTTAAAGATGGTAACCCAGGGCAAAACACCTTGTGCTATCAGGAGGAAGATGGTAACCCAGGGCAACACCCATTCTAATTTCATTTGGACGTCACTAAGGTTAAGTTTAAAGATGTTAACCAAGGGAAACAGCCAGTTAGATGTGGGGGGGAAGATGTTAACCCAGGGCAAATACCATTGTGATGTCACTAAGAAGTCACTAAGATTAAACTTAAGGATCCTAACCAAGGCTAACACGAAGTGTGATGTCAGGAGGAAGAAGGTAACCCAGGGCAACACCCATTGTGATGTTAGGAGGAAGTCACTAAGGTTAAGCATCAAGACAGTAACCCAGGGCAACACCCGCTGTGATGTCAGGAAGAAGATGGTAACCCAGGGAAACACTTATTGTAGTGTCAGAAGGAAGTCCCTAAGGTTAAGTTTAAGAGGGTATTCCAGGGCCACACCCATTGTGATGTCAGGAGGAAGTCACTAAGGTTAAGTTTAAAGAGAGTAACACACTGCAACAACCATTTTTATGTCAGGAGAAATTCACTAATGTTAAGTTTAAAGATGTTAACCCAGGGCAATACCCATTGGGATGTGAGGCTGAAGTCACTAAGTTTAAGCTTAATGACAGTAAAACAGGGGAACACACATTGTGAGGGGAGGAGGGGGTCACTAACGTTAACCTTAAATATTGTAACCCATGGAAACATCCATTGTGATGTCAGGAAGAAGATGGTAACCCAGGGTAAACCCCATTTTTAAGTCTGGAGGAAGACTGTAACCCAGGGCAGCACCCATTGTGATGTCAGGACTAAGTTCCTAAGGTTAAGGTTAAGGAAGGGAACCTAGTGCAACACTCATTGTGGTGCCAGAAGGAAGTTACTAAGGTTAAGGTTAAAGATGGTAATCAAGGTCAACAAGAATTGTCATGGTAGGAGTAAGATTGTAAACCAGGGAAACACCTATTATGATATCAGGAGAAAGTCATGAAGGTTAAGCTTAAAGATGGTAACACAGTGTAACATGCTTTGTGATTTCAGGAGTAAATCACCAAGATTAAGCTTATAGATGGTAACACAGGGCCACACCCATTGTGATGTAAGGAGGATGTCAATGAGTTTAAACTTAAAAATGGTAATCCAGGGCAACACATATTGTGATGTCAGAGGAAGATGGTAACGGCATTGAACACCCATTGTGATGTCAGAAGGAAGTCACTAAGGTTAAGCTTAAAGATGATAACCCAGGGCAACACCCATTGTGATGTCATGAGGTCACTAAGGTTAAGTTTAAAGATGGTTAACCAGGGCAACACCCATTGTTATGTGAGTAGGTAGTAACTAAGCTTAAGATTAAAGATGGTAACCCAGGTCAACAAACAGTGTGATGTCAGGAGGAAGATGTTAACCCAGGGCAACATTCACTCTGGAGTAAGGAGAAAGTCACTAAGGTTAAATTTAAAGATAGTAACCTAGGGCAGCCCCCCATTATGATGTTAGGAGGAAGATCCTAACTCATGATGGCCTTGTGACATCACAATGGGTGTTGCCCTGGGTTACCATGTTTAATCTTAACCTTACTGAATTCCTCCTGATATCACAATGGGTGTTGCCCTGGGTTACTATCTTCTTCCTAACATCACAATGGGCATTGTCTTGGGTTACCAGCTTTTAGCTTAACCTTAGGGACTTTCTTCTGACATCACAATGGTTGTTGCCCTGGGGTAACATCTTTTAGTTTAACCTTAGTGACTTTCTTCTAATATCACAATGGGTGTTGCCCTGTGTTACCAAATTTATGCTTAACCTTTTTCTTCTTCTTGACATCACAATTGGTGTTGTCCATGGTTATCATCTTTAAGCTTAACATAAGTGACCTCTTCCTGACATCACAATGGCTGATGCACTGGGGTAGCTTGCTTAAGCTTAACCTTAGTGACTTCCTCCTGACATCACAATGGATTTTGCCCTGGGATTGTCTTTCAGTCTAACCTCAGTGACTTCCTGTTGACATCACAATGGGCGTTGCACTTTGTGAACATCCTTCAGCTTAGCTTCAGTCAGTTGTTACTGACATCACAATGGGTGTTTCCCTGGATTACCATCATTAAGTGACTTCCTCATAACATCACAATATGTGTCGCCCTGGGTTACTGTGTTCCTCCTAACATCACAATGGGCATTTTCTTGGGTTACCATCTTTATGCTTAACCTTAGGAAATTTCACCTGACATCACAATGTATGTTGCCCAGGGTTAACAACTTTAAACTTAACTTTAGTGACATCAGAAGGAAGTCACTAAGTTAAAGTTTAAAGACAGTAACAGGAGGAAGTCACTAAGGTTAAACTTATAGCTGTTAACCAAGGTCAAAACCCATTGTGTTGTCAGAGGGAAATCACTAAGGTTAAGCTTATAGATGGTAATGCAGGATCACACCTATTGTGATGTCAGGAGTAAGTCACTAATGTTATGCGTAAAAATGGTAATCCAGAGCAACATCCATTGTGATATCAGGAAGAAGTCACTAAAGTTAAGCTTAAAGATGATAACCCAGGGCAAAACCCATTGTTAGATGAGGACAAATTCACTAAGATTAAGCTTAAAGATAGTAACCCAGGGCTACAAACATTGTGATGTCAGGAGGAAGTCACTAAGTTTAAGCTTAAGTATGGCAAACCAGGGCAACACCCATTGTGGTGTCAGGAAGAAATCACTAAGATTAATATTAAAGATGGTAACCCAAGGCAACAACCATTCTGATCTAAGGAGGAAGATGGTAACCCACAGCAAAACCCATTGTGGGTCAGGAGGAAGTTACTGAGGTTAAGCTTATACATGGTAACCCAGGGTAACACCCACTGTTATGAAGGTTAATCCTAAAGTTGTTAACCCAGGGCAACACTCATTGTTTCGTCATGAGGAAGATGGTAACCCAAGCCAAGAATCATTGAGATTTCAAGAGGAAGAAACTAAAGTTAAGCTTAAAGATGCTAACCCAGGGCAACACCCATTGTGATGTCAGGAAAAAGTCACTAATGATAAGCTTAAAGATGGTAACCCAGGGCAACATTCATTGTAATATCAGGAGGAAGATGGTTACCCAGGGTAACACCCATTGTGATGTCATGAGAAAGATGGTAAACCAGGGCAACACCAATTGCGATGTCAGGAAAAAGTGACTAATCATAAGCTTAAATATGGTAAGCCAGGGAGACACTCATTGTGATGTCAGGAGTAAGATGGTTACCCAGGGCAACACCCTTGTGTTGTCATGAGGAAGATGGTAACCCAGGGCACCACCCATTGTGATGTCAGGGAGAAGTGACTTAAGTTAAGCTTAGAGATCATAACCAAGATCAACACCCATTGTGATATCAGAAGGAAGTCACTTAGGTTAAGCTTATAGATGGTAATGCAGGGCAACACCTATTGTGATATCAGTAGTAAGTTGCTAAGGTTAAGCTTAAAGATGGTAACCCACAACAACACCCATTGTGATGTCAGGAGGACGTCAGAAAGGTTAAGCCTTAAGATGGTAACCCAGGGCAACACCCAACATGGCGTCAGGATGATGTCACTAAGGTTAAGGTTAAAGACGGTAACTAGGACAGCACCCACTATGGAGTCAAGAGAACTTCACTCAGGTTAAGCTTAAATAGAGTAAACCTGGGCTGCTCTCATTGTGGCATTACAATTACATAATTGAGGTTAAACTTGAGGTCATTGAGGTTAAGCTTAAAGATAATAACCCAGGGCAAAACCCACTGAGGCGTATGGAGGATATCATGGAGGTTAAGCTTAAAGACTGTATCCAAAGGCAGCACCCACAGTCACATCCAAAGAACGTTACTGAGGTTGAGTTTAAATATGGTAACCCAGGGCAGCACCTACTATAGCTTCAGGAGGACATCACTGAAGTTAAGCTTAATGATGGTAATCCAGAGGTCCACCCACTATGGCATTAGGAGAACGTCACAGATGTTAAGCTTAATGAAGGTAACCCAGGGCTGAATCCACTGTTGCTTCTGATGTGCATCACTGAGGATAAGCTTGAGGATGGTAACCCAGGGTCGCTTCCACTGTAGCATCAGGAGGCATCACTGAAGTTAAGCTTTCATACGGCAATATAGGGCCGCATTCCCTTTGTGTCAGGAGGACGTCACCGAGGTTAAGCATAAAAATGGTAAACCAGGGTAGCACCAACTTGGGCATCATGATGACATCACTGAGTTTAAGCTTGCGATCACTGAGGTAAACCTTAAGGATACTAAACCAGGGCAACACCCACTGTGGTGTTTGGAGGACATCACAGAAGTTAAGCTTAATGACAGTGACCCTGGGCAACACCGCTGGGGGATCAGGAGGACGTCACTGAGGTTATGCTTAACAATGTAAACCCAGGGCAACATGCAATGTGATGACAGGAGGACATCACTGAGGTTAAGCATAATGATGGTATCCCAGTTCAACACCCACTGTGACATCAAGAAGAAGTCACTGAGGTTAAGCTCAATGATGGTAATCCAGGGCAGTACCAGCTGTGACATCAGGAGGATGCCACTGAGGTTAAGCTTAAAGACAGTATCCCAGAGCAGAACCCACTGTGGTGGCTGGAGGAGATCAGTAAAGTTAAGCTTAATGATGGTAACCCAGGTCAGCATATACTGTGGTGTCAGAACTACGTCACTAAGGTTAAGGTTAAATGCAGTAACTCATGGCGGCACCCCCTGTGGCATCAGGAGGACGTCACTGAGGTAAAGTTTAAAGCTTGGTTACCTTGACATTAACAATGTGTAGCACCCACTGTGGTGTCAGGAGGATATCACCTAGGTTAAGTTTAAAGATGGTAACCCAGGGCTGTACCCATTGTAGTGTCATGAGGACGTCACTGAGGTTAAGCTTAAGGATGATAATGCAGGCCTTCACCCACTGTGACGTCAGGAAGATGTCACTGAGATTAAGCTTAACGTGGCTGAGATTAAGCTTAAATATGGTAACCCAGGCCCCCAACATCTGTGGCATCAGGAAGCCATCACTGAGGTTAATCTTAAATTTATTAATCCAGGGGCTCACCCACTGTGGTGGCATGAAGACATCCCCCTGAAGTTAAGCTTGAAGTCGCTGAGGTTAATTTTCATGATGGTAACCCAGGGGCTCACCCACTGTGGTGGCATGAAGACATCCCCCTGAAGTTAAGCTTGAAGTCGCTGAGGTTAATTTTCATGATGGTAACCCAGGGCAACACCCATGCTGGTGTCACGATGAGGTCACTGAAGTGAAGCTTAAAGATAATAACTCAGGGTAACACCAAATGTGGCGTCAGAAGGACATCACTGAGGGTAAGCATAATGGCGGTAACACAGAGGCACACCCACTGTGGCGACAGGAGGACCTCACTGAAGTTAAGCTTAATGAGGATAATCCAAGGCCACACCCCCTGGGGCATCAGAAGGGCGTCACTGAGGTTAAGCTTAAATTCATCAACTCAAGGGTGCACCCCCTGTGGTGTCAGGATAATATCACTGAGGTTAAGCATAAAGATGGTAACCCAGGCCAGCACCCAGTGTGATGTCAGGAGAAAGTCACTAAGGTTAAGCTTAAACATGGTAGCACAGGGCAACAGCCATTGTGAGTCAAAAGCAAGATGGTAACTCAGGAAAACACCCATTGTGAAGATAAGAGGAAGATGATAACCCAGGGCAACACGAATTGTGATATCTGGAGGAGGTCATGAAGGTTAAGCTTAAAGATGATAACTCAGGGCAACAGACACTGTGATCTCAGTAGGAAGATGGTAACCCAGGGCAGCACCCATTGTGGTGTGAGGCAGAAGTCACTAACATTAAGCTTAAAGATTGCAAACCAGGGCAAATACTATTGTGATGTCAAGAGGAATAATGTAACCCAAGGCAACACCCATTGTTGTGTCAGGAGGAAGTCACTAAAGTTAAGCTTAAAGATGGTAACCCAGGGCAACACCCATTGTGATGTCAGGAGGCAGTCACTAAGGTTAAGCTTGAAGACAGTAACACATGTCAACACCCCTTGTTATGTCAGGAGGAAATCACTAAAATTAAGCTTAAAGATGGTAACCCAGGGCAGCACCAACTGTGGTGTCAGGAGGACATCACAGAGGTTAAGCTTATTGATGGTAACCCATAGAAACATGCATTATGATGTCAATAGGAAATCACTAAGATTAAGCTTAAAGATGGTAATGCAGGAAGCACCCATTGTGGTGTCAGGAGGAGGTCACAGAAAGTAAGCTTATAGAGGGTAAGTCAGGACAACATCCATTGTGATATCAGGAGGAAGATGGTAACCAATAGCAACACCCATTGTGATGTCTGGAGGAATTCACTAAGGTTAGGTTTAAAGACGGTAACCCATGGCAAAACTCATTGTGATGTCTGCAGGAAATGACTAAGATTAAGCTGAAAGATGGTAACCCACGACAGCACCCACTGTGGTGTCAGGAGGACATAACAGAGGTTAAGCTTATTGATGGTAACCCAGGGCAACACCCTTTGTGATATCAGTAGGAAGTCACTGAGACTATGATTAAAGTTTATTACACAGGGAAATACCCATTTTGATGTCAAGAGGAAGACACTAAAGTTAAGCGTAAAGATGGTAACCCAGAGCAACACCCATTATGATGTCAGTAGCAAGACGGTAACCCAGGGAAAAACACATTGTGGTGTCAGGAGGAAGTTACTAAGGTTATGCTTAAAGCTGATAACCCAAGGCAACACCTATTGTGATGACAGGAGGAAGATGCTAATGTAGGGTAACACTAATTGTTCTGTCAAAGGAAGTAACTAAGATTAAGCTTAACGATGGTAACCCAGGGCCATACTCACTGTGGTGTCAAGAAGATGTCTATGAGGTTAATTTTAATGATGGTAACCCACGCCAACACCTGCCTTGGTGTCAGGAGGACATCAGATAGGTTAACCTTATGGAAGGTAAGATAGGGCAACACAAGGTGTGGTGTCACAATGAGGTCACTGAGGTTGAGCTTAATGATGGTAACCCAGGGCAGCACCACCGTGGCGTCATGAGAGCGTCACTGTGGTTGAGCTTAAAAATGGTAACCAAGGTCTGCATGCACTGTGGCATCACGAGGACATCACTGAGATGAAGTTTTACAATGGTAACCCAAGGCAATACCCGCTGTGGCATCAGGAGGGCACCACTGAGGTTAAGCTAAATGATGACAACTCAGGGCAACATTCGCTGTGGCTTCAGGAGGATGTCACTGAAGTTAAAACTAATGATGTTAATCTGGGGCAACACTCACTTGTGGTGTCAGGTGGACATAACTGAGGTTTAGCGGTATGATGGTAACTGAGGGCAACCCCCACTGTGGTGTCAGAAGGGTGTCACTGATGTAAGCTTAATGAAGGTAATTCATGGGAACACCCATGGTGGTATCAGGAAGACATCACTGCAGTGGAACTTAATGATGGCTACTCAGGGCAACACTCACTTTGGTGTCAGGAGTACTTCACCGCATTTAAGCCTAACAACGGTAACCCATTGCAATACCCAGAGTCACATCAAGAGGACTGCAGTGAGGTTAAGCTTAAGGATGGTACCTCAGGGCAACATACATTGTGAACTCAGAAGGAAGTCACTGAGGTTAATCTTAAAGATGTTAACCCAGGGCAATACCCACTGTGATGTCAGGATTTCATCAGGGAGGTTAAGCTTAAAGATGGTAGGTAATTCAGTACAACACCCATAGTGATCTAAAGAGGAAGATGGTAACGCAGGGTAACACCCATTGTGATGTGAGGAGGAAGATGGTAACCCAGGGCAACACCCATTGTGATGTCAGAAGGATGTCACTGAGGTTAAGCTTAACGATGGTATACCAGGGCAGAATACACTGTGACATTAGCAGGACATCACTAAAGTTAAGCATAACTATGGTAATGCAGGACCGCGCCCCCTGTGACATTAGGAGAACCTCAGTGAGGTTAAGCTTAAGGATGGTAACTCAGGGCAACACTCACTGTTACACCACTGAGGTTACGCTTAAAGATGGTAAACCAGGGCAACAATCACTATGATGTCCAAAGAGTGTCACTGAGGTTAAGCTTAATGATGGCAACCCAGGGCAACACCCACAGTAGTGTCACGATGATGTCACAGAGGTTGACCTTAATGACGGTACCCCAGAGCAACACACACTGTGGCATCTCGATGATGTCACTGAGGTTAAGCCTAATGACAGTAACTCAGGGCAGCACCCACTCTGACCCCAATGAGGTTAAGCTTAACCATGGTAACCTGGGAAATCACTCATTGTGTCATAAGGAGGACATCACTGACACTAAGCTTAACGATGGTAACCCAGGGCAACACTCATTGTGATGTCAGGAGGAAATCACTAAGATTAAGCTTAATGATGGTAATCCAGGGCAGCATGCACTGTGTTTTCAGGAGTATGTAACAAAGGTTGAGCTTATCTTTGGTAACCCAGGGCAACACCAATTGTGATGTCAGGAGGATGTCACTGAGATTAAGCTTAAGGATCAAAACCCAGGGCAGCAACCGCTTTGCATCAGGAGGACGTCAGTGATGTCCTGTTTCTGATGGTAACCCAGGGCAGCACTCACTGTGCTATCAGGAGAACATCACCGAGATGACACCTAGTGAGGGTGACCCAGGGCAACACCTGTTGTGGTATCAGAAAGACGTCACTGAGGTTAAGCTTAAGGACGGTAACCCAGAGCAACACCAACTATTGTGTGAGGAAGAAGTCACTAAGGTTAAGCTTTAAAATCGCAACCCAGGGCAACACCCACTGTGGAGTATGGATGACATCACTGAGGTTAATATTAACACTGGTAATCCAAGTCAGCCCCCAATGTGGCATCATAAGGATGTCAATGAGTTTAACCTTAATGATGGTATCCCAGGGCAACCCCCACGGTCATATCAGGAGGATGTCACTGAGGTTAAGATTAATGATGGTAACCCATTGTAGTATCCACTGTGACATCAGGAGGATGTCACTCAGGTTAAACTTAAAGACGGTAAACCAGGGCACCACCCACTGTGATGTTAGGAGATCGTCACTGAGATTAAACTTAAGGACTGAAACCCAGGGCTGCAACTGCTGTGGCATCAGGAGGATGTCACTGAGGTAAAGCTTAATGATGGTAACCCAGGTCAGCACTCGCTGTGGTATCAGGAGGACATCATTGAGGTGACGCCTAATGATGGTAACCCAAGGCAACACCTGTTGTGGCATCAGGAAGATGTCACTGAGGTTCAGCTTAATGATGGTAACCCAGGGCAACTCAAGCTAGGGCATCATGATGATGTCACTGAGGTTGAGTTTAACAATGTTAACTCTGGGCTACACCCACTGTGGCATCACCAGGACGTCACTAATGTTAAGCTTAAAGATTGTAAGCTGGGGTAGGATCAACTATGGCACCATGAGGATGTCACTGTGGTTGAGCTTAAAGATGGTAACCCAGGGCTGCATGCACTGTGGCATCAGTTGGACATCACTGAGGTTAAGCTTATCGATGGAAACACAGTGCTGCAACCCCTGTGGCATCAGGAGGACATCACTAAGGTTAGATTAAAGACAGTAATCAAGGGCAACACATACTTTGGTGTCAGGAGGATGTCACTGAGGTTTAGCTTAAAGATGGTAACCCAAGGCTGCACCCACTGTGGCATCACTTCACTGAGGTAAAGCTTAAATACGTAAATCTAGTGCCACAAATCCTGTGCCATCAGGAGGACTTCACTAAGGTTATCCTTAATGATGGTAACCCAGGACAGCACCCACTGTGGTGTTAGGAGGACATCCCTGAAGTTAAGCTTAAATATGGTAACCCAGGGTAGCACCCATTGTATTGTCAAGAGGAAGTCACTAAGGTTAAGCTTCACGAGGATAACTCAGGGCAACTCCCACTGTGGTTTCAGGAGGTCGTCACTAAGGTTAAGCTTAAAGATGGTGACTGACGTTAGCATCCTGTGGCATCAGGCTGAAGTCACTGAAGCTAAGCTTAAAGATGGTAACCCAGAGCAACACCCGTTTTGATGTGAGGACAAAGATCGTAATGCAGGGCAGCATGGATTGCAATGTCAGGAGTAAGATGGTACCGCATGGCAACATTCATTGTTATATCAGGAGGACATCACTAAGTTTAAGCTTAATTATGGTAAATCAGGGCAACAGACATGGTGACCTCAGGAGGAAGATGGTAACCCAGGGAAACACCAATTGTGCTATGAGGCAGAGGTCACTAACATTAAGCTTAAAGATTGCAACCCAGGGTAACACCCATTGTGAAGTCAGGAAGAAAAATGTAACCCAGGGCAACATCCATTGTTGTGTCAGGAGGAAGTCTCTAAGTTATAAGCTTAAACATGGCAACGCAGGGCAACACCAACTGTAATGTCAGGAGTAAGTCACTACAATTAAGCTTAAAAACGGTAACCCAGGGCAGTACCCACTGTGGTGTCAGGAGGACATCACAGAAGTTAAGCTCATCGACAGTAACCCAGGGCAACACCCATTGTAATGTCAGGAGGAAGATGTTAACCCAGAGCAACACCAATTATGATGTCAGGAAGAAGTCACTGAAGTTAAGCTTTAAGATGGTAACCCATGGCAACACTCACTGTGGAGTCAGTATTCTGTCAGTGAGGTTAATATTAACGCTGGTAACCCAGGTCAGCACTCACTGTGGTGTTGTAAGGATGTCACTGAGGTTAAACTTAAAGATGGTAGCCCAGGGCAACTGTGACAGTGATGTCAGGAGGACTACCTGAGGTTAAGCTTAAAGACAGTAACCCATGGCCCCACTCACAGTGAGGTCAGGAGGACTTCACTGAGGTTCAGCTTAAAGACCGATACCCAGGGCAGCAACCACCATGGCACCAGGAGAACACCACTGAGGTAAAGCTTAACAACAGTATCACAGGGCAGTACTCCCTGTGCATCAGGAGGACACCACTGAGGTGACACTGAACAATAGCAACCAAGGGCTGCACCCACTGTGGGGTGCAGAGGACATCTCTGAGGTGATGCTGAATGACAAGGGCAACAAATGTAACACAGGGCAACACCCATTGTTGTGTCAGGAGGAAGTCTCTAAGGTATAAGCTTAAAAATGGAAACTCAGAGCAACATCCATTGTGATGTCAGGAGGAAGTCACTACGATTAAGCTTAAAGGTGGTAACCCAGGGCAGCACCCACTGTGGTGTCAGGAGAACATCACAGAGATTAAGCTCTTCAACGGTAACCCAGGGCAACACCCATTGTGATATCAGATGGAAGATGGTAACCCAGAGCAACACCAAGTATGGTGTCAGAAAGAAGGCACAAAGGTTAAGCTTTAGAATGGTAATCCATGGCAACATCCACTGTGGAGTTAAGATTATGTCAGTGAGGTTAAGATTAACTCCGGTAACTCAGGTCAGCACCTAATGTGGCTTCATAAGGATGTCACTGAGGTTAAGCTTAAAGATGGTAGCCCAGGGCAACACCCATAATGATGTCAGGAGGATGCCCCTGAAGTTAAGCTTGAAGACAGTAACCCAGGGTTGCACCCACTGTGAGGTCAGGAGGATATCTCTGAGGTTAAGCTTAAAGACTGAAACCCAGGGTAGCAACAGCCGTGGCTCCAGGAGAATGACATTGAGGTAAAGCTTAAAGATGGTAACTCAGGGCAGCACTCCCTGTGGCTTCAGGAGGACATCAATGAGTGATGCTGAGTGATAGTAACCCAGGGAAAAACCTGTTGTGGCATCAGGAGGACATCACTGACTTTAAGCTTAGGGATGGTAACCGAGGGTAACACAAGCTGATGTCACTGAGGTTGAACTTAACAATGGTAATGAAGGGCAGCACCCACTCTGGCTTCACGTGGACATCACTGTGGTTGCACTTAACGATGGTAACCCATGGAGGTATCAAATGTGGTGTCATGAGGACACCACTGTGCTTGAGCCTAAAGATAGTAACCCAGGGCCGCACCCACTGTGGCATGAGTAGGACGTCACTGAGGCGACGCTGAATGACGGTAACCCAAGGTAATGCATGTTGTGCGTCAGGAGGACGTCACTGAGGTTCAGTTTACGGATGGTAACCCAGGGCAACACAAGCTATGGCATCATGATGATGTCACTGAGGTTGATCTTATCAATGGTGACAGGGCATCATCCACTGTGGCATCACCAGGATATCACTAAGATAGAGTTTAATGATGGTAGCCCAATGTAACATCAAGTGTGGCATCACGAGGTCGTCAGTGTGGTTAACCTTAAAAATGGTAACCCATAGCCACAGCCACTGTGGCATCAGGAAGATATCACTGAGGTTAAGATTAAAGACAGTAACCAAGGGCAACATCCACTTTGGTGTCAGGAGGACATCACTGAGGTTTAGCTTAAAGATGATATCCCAGGGACGCATCCACTGTGACGTCAGAAGGACATCACTGAGGTTAAGCTTAATGACAATAGCCAGGTCAGCACACACTGTGGCATCAGGAGGATGTCACTGAGGTTAAACTTAACGACGGTAACTCAGGGAAACTCCCACTGTGGCGTCAGGAGGATGTCACTAAGGTTAGGCTTAAAGATGGTGACCCAGGTTAGCATCCACTGTGGTGTCAGGATGATGTAATTGAGGCTAAGCTTAAAGATGGTAACCCAGGGAAACAACCACCATGACATTGGAAGGATGTTAGTGAGGTTAAGCGTAGAGATGGTAACCCAAGGCAGCACCTACTGTGGTGTCAGAGGGTTGTCACTGAGGTTAGGGTTAAAGACAGTAACCCAGAGCAGCACCCATTGTGTTGTCAGGAGGAAGTCACTAAGTTTAAGCTTAAAGATGGTCACCCAGGGCAGCACCCATTTTGATGTCAGGAGGAAGATGGTAACTGAGGGCAACAGTCATTGTCATTTCAGGAGGACGTCACTAAGATTAAGCTTAAAGATGGTAACCCAGGGCAACATACATTGTGATCTCAGGAAGAAGTTGGTAACACAGGGCAACACCCATTCTGTTGTCAGGCAGAATTCAATAGGTTAAGCTTAAAGATGGTGAACCAGGGCGATACTCATTGTGCAGTCAGGAGGAAGATGGTTACCCAGGGCAACACCTCTTGTGTTGTTAGGAGGTACTCACTATGCTTAAGTTTGAAGACCGTAACCCAGGGCAACACCCATTGTGATGTCAGGAGGAAGTCAGTAAGATTAATGTTAAAGATGATAACCCACAGTAACACCCACTGCTATGTAAAGCAGGAAGACACTAAGGTTAAGCTTAAAGATGGTAACCCATTGCAACACCCATTGTGATGTAAGGAGGGAGATGGTAACCCAGGACAGCACCCATCGTGGTGTCAGGAAGAAGTACCTCAGGTTAAGCTTAAAGATGGTAACCCAAGGAAACACCCCTTGTCATGTCAGATGGAAGATGGTAACCCATGGAAACACTAAATATGGTGTCAGGAAGAAGCCACTAAGGTTAAGCTTAAAGACAGTAACCCTGGGCAGCACCCACTGTGGTGTCAGGAGGATGTCACTGAGGTTGATCTTAATGATGTTAATCTTGAACAGCACCCACTTTGGCATCAGGAGGACATCACTGAGGTGAAGCTAAAGGATGGTAATCCAGGGCCTAATCCACTGTGGAGTCTGGAGCACATCACTGAGGTAATTCTCAACGATGGTACCCTAGGGTCTCACCCAATTCATCCTCAGGAGGTTGGCACTTAGATTAACATTACAGATGATAAACCAGGGACACACTGTCTGTGGCAACAGGAGGAATTCACAGAGTTTAAGCCTAAAGACGGTAACCCAGGGTAGCACCCACTGTGGCATCAGGAGGACATCCTGACTTTAAGCTTAAAGACGGTGACCCAAGGCTGCACCCACTGTGGCATCAGGAGAACCTCACTGAGGTAAAGCTTAACGATGGTAAGCCAGCCCAGCACCCACTATGGCATCAGGAGGACATCATTGAGATAAAGCTTAAAGATGGTAACCCAGCATAGCACCCAATGTGGGGTCATGAGGATGTCACTGAGGTGTGGTTAAGCTTAAAGAAAGTAACCCAGGTCCGCATCTACTGTGGCGAAAGAAGGAGAGAACTTAGGGTAAGCTTACAGACGGTAACCCAGGGCCACACTCACTATGGCGAAAGGAGGACATCACTGCAGTTAAGTTTAACTACATAACCCAGGGCCGCACCCACTGTGGTGTCAGTAAGATGGCACTTAGATTAAGTTTATAGATGGTAACACAGGGCTGCAACACATGTGGTGTCTGGAGGATGTCACTGAGGTTAAGGATAAAGATGGTAGCCCAGGGTAGCAGCCAATGTGGCGTCACGATGATGTCACTGATGTTAAGCTTAAAGACAACAACCCAGGGTGTTACCCACGGTGGTGTTATGAGGACATTACTGAGGTTAAGCTTAAAGATGGTAACCTAGGGCACCACCCATTGTGGCATCAGGAGGACATTAGTGAAGTTAAGTTTTATGATGGTAAACAAGGGAAACACCCACTACCGTGCGTGGAGGACATCAATGAGGTTAAGCTAAATGATGGTAACCATGGGCAACCCCCTGTGAGGCTTCAGGAGGACATCAATGAAGTTAAGCTTAAGGATGTTAATCCAGGGCAACACCCCCGATGGCATTAGGAGGATGACACTGAGTTTAAGCTTAAAGATGGTAACCCAGGGCAGCACACACTGTGATGTTCAGGAGGATGTCACTAAGATTAAGCATAAAGATGGTAACCCAGGGCAACACCAACTGTGGTGTCAGAAGGATGTCACTGAGGTTAAGCTTAAAGATGGTAAGTCAGGACAACACACATTGTGATGATACGAGGAAGATGGTAACCCGGGGCAACACTCCTTGTGTTGTCAGGAGGGAGTCCCTAAGGTTAAGCTTAAAGACGGTAACCCAGGGCAATACCCATTGGGATGGCTAGAGAAGGTCACTAAGGTTAATCTTAAAGATGATAAACTAGGGCAACACCCATTGTTATGTCAAGAGTAAGACACTAAATTTAAGCTTAAAGATGGTAATTCAGGGAAAAAATCCATTGTCATGTGAGGAGGAAGTCACTAAGTTTAAGCTTAACGATGATAACCCAGATTACACCCATTGTGATGTCAGGATGAAGTCATGAAGGTTAAGCTTAAAGATGTTAACCAAGGGAAACACCCATTGTGATGTCAGGAGGAAGTCACTAAGGTTCAGTTTAAATATGGTAATCCAGGGCAATGCACATTTTGATGTGAAGAGGAAGATGGTAACCTAGGGCAACAACCATTGTGATGTCAGGAGAATGTCTCTAAAGTTAAGCTTAAACATGGTAACCATGGGTAATACCCATTGTGATTACAGGAGAAAGTCACTAATGATAAGTTTAAAGATGGTAACCCTGGGCAACAATCATTGTGATGTCATGAGGAAGTCACTAAGGTTTAGCGTTAAAATAGTAACCCAGGGCATGATTTCAGGAGAAAGTCACAAAGGTTAAGCCTAAAGATGGTAACCCAGGGAAACACCCATTGTGATGTCACAAGGAAATCAGTCAGGTTAGGCTTAAAGATGGTAACACAGGCCAACACCCATTTTGATGTCAAGATCAATTCACTGAGGTTAAGTTGAAAGATGTTCACCCAGGGCAAAGCCCACTGTGATGTCAGGAGGAAGTCACTAAGGTCAAGATTAAGTATGGTAACCCAGAGTAAAAACCATTATGATTTCAGGACGAAGACGGTAACCAAGGACAACACCCTATATTGTGAGAGGAGAAAGTCACTAAGGCTAAGCTTAAAGATGGTAACCCAGGGCAACACCCATTGTCAAGTCAAGAGGAAGTCACTAATGTTAAGCTTAAAGATGCTAACTCAGGGCCACACCCATTGTGATGAATAGAGGAATTTACTAATTTTAAGCCTAAAGATGGTAAACCAGGGCAAAAACCATTGTCATATCAGGAGGAATTCTTTAATATTAAGCTTCAAGATGGTAACACAGGGTAAATTTTATGACTTCTTCCTGAAGTCAAAATGTGTGTTGCCCTGAGTTGCCATCTACCTCATGACATCACAAGGGTTGTTTCCCTGGGTTACCATCTTCCTCCTCACATCACAGTGGGAGTTGACCTGGGATACCATCTTCAAGCTTAACCTCAGTTACCTACTCCTCACTCAACAATGTGTGTTGCCCTGGGTTTTCATCTTTAAGGTTAATCTTAGTGGCTTCCTCCTGACATCACAATTGGTGTTGCCCTGTGTTACCATCTTCTTCCTGACATCACAATGGTGGTATCTCTGGGTTACCATCTTTAATAGTAACCTTAGTGATGTCCTCCTTACACACAATATGTGTTGCCTTGGGTTACCATCTTCCACATAACATCACAATGGGTGTTTCCCTGAGTTAGAATATTCCTCCTGATGTCACAATGGGGATTGCCCTAGGTTACCATCTTTAAATTTAACCATAGTGACTTCCCCCTTACTCCAGAGTGCGTGTTGCCCAGGGTTAACATCTCCCTCTTGACATCATGATGTTTGTTCACCTGGATTACCATCTTTAAGCTTAAGCTTAGTGACTACCTACTCACATAATAATGGGTGCTGCCCTGGTGTACCATCTATAACCTTAACCTTAGTGACTTCCTCATGACATTACTAGGGTGTTGTCCTGGGTTACCATCTAAGATTAACCTTAGTGACTTCCTTCTAATGTCACAATGAGTGTTCACCTGTGTTATAATCTTCCTCCTGACATCTCTATGTGTGTTGCCCTGGCTTACCATTTTTAAGGTTAACCTCACTGATGTCCTCCTGACATCACAATGGGTGTGGCCCTGTATTATTATCTTTAAGCTTAAACTTAATGATTTCCTCCTGAAATCATAAAGGGTGTTGCACTAGGTTACGTTCTTTATGTTTAATGTTAGTGACTTCCTCCTGACATGACAATGGGTGTTGCCCTGGATTAACATCTTTAAGCTTAACATTAGTGACTTCCTCCTGACATCACAATGGGTGTTGCCCTGGATTGTCATCTTTAAGCTTAAACAGTGTTTCCTTGGGTTACAATCTTTAAGCTTAAACATAGTGACTTCCTCCTGTCATCACAATGGGTGCTGCCTTGTGTTAACATCTGTAAGGTTAACCAAACTGACTGACTCATGACATCACAATGGGTGTTACTGTCTTCTAGCTTAACCATAGTGACTTTCACCTGACATCACAATGAGCAAATACCTTGGTTACACTCTTTAAGCTTAACTTTAGTGACTTCCTCCTCACACCACCAAGGTTCTTTCCCTGGATGACCTTCTTCCTCCTGATATCAAAATGGGAGTAGCCCTGGGTTACAATTTTTAAGCTTAACCTTAGTGACATATTCCTGACATAACTATGGGTGTTGCTCTGAGTTACCATCTTTAAGCTTAACCTCAGTGACTTCCTCCTAACATTACAATGGATGTTGCTCTGGGTCTACCATCTTCCTCCTGACATCACAAAGTTTGTAGCTGTGGATTAGTGTCTTTAACCTTAAACTTAATGACTTTATCCTGACATCAAAATAGGTGTAGCCCTGGGTTACCACCTTACTGCTGACATCACAATTCGTGTTAACCTTGGTTACTATCTTTAAGCTTAACCTTAGTGACTTCCTACTGACCCCACAATGGGTGTTTCCCTGGGTTACAATCTTCTTCATAACAATGGGGTTTACCCTGGGTTACCATCTTCTTCCTGACATCACAATGGGTGTTTCCAAGGGTTACAATATTTAAGCTTAACATTAGTGACATCTTCCTGTCATCACTGTGTGTGTTCTCCTGGTTTACCGTCTTTAAGCTTAACCTTAGTGACTTCAGCCTCACATCCCAATGGGTATTGCCCTGGGTAAACGTCTTTAACTTAACCTTAGTGAATTTCTTCTGACATCAAATTGGTTGTTGCACTTTGTTGCCTTCTTTAAGCTTAATCTTAGTAACTTCTCTGGACATCATAATGGGTGTTGCCCTGGAATACCATCTTTTTTTTTTTATTTATTGTTGGGGATTCATTGAGGGTACAAGAAACCATGTTACACTGGTTGCATTTGTTAGGAAAAGACCCTCTTACAATCGTGTTTTGCCCCCAAAAGGTGTGGCACACACCAAGACCCCAAGACCCCACCCCCCT
>CAUYON010102805.1:0-10362 GCA_963573935.1 Arctocebus calabarensis | reverse complement strand
CTAGAATTCTCTCCCTCTACCAGGAGCCTTAGTGTTTTCTGTATTCTTTTCTGTGAATAAATTCTGTCTTACCACTAGGGGGTGAGGGGAAATAATGTAATGAAGAATAATAAAATACATGTTAATTGAAAAAAAAAAAGATGAATCCTTCCCCTATATAAAACCTACTAATGATAGATCCCAGGCATGAGTATGTTTTTGAAGGTCCCCTAGGTCATTTTTGGTTAAGAATCACTACAATATAAGGATCCCTTACTCCAGACAAACTCAACCCCCCATTAATGCCTTATATCTACCCATATCTTACTTTTTCCCATACCAAATTCCAAACTGAACAATTCCAGTTGCCCTTCAACCACTCCTATCTCCACTTCTCCACTGATCAACATTCTGCCTATTGTCAAATCAATGAAAAAAAAAAAAACTTCAGTAAGTGTTAAATGTTTAGATAAAACAACCTCCCCACACACCATGACAAATTATAAATGAATTAAATAATTGAATTAAAAAGCTGTGTGCCTAGAAAAATAGGAAATAAATAAAACAAATCATACATTAAACCTTTGGTGGGGACGTGGAACTTCTAAGCATGGAAAAAAGGTTTTGACAATGGAAAAAAAAAAAAAGGAAACTAAGAAAAGTAAAAGCCAGCTGAAATAAAAGCAAAAAAAAAAAAATTAGTTTTGTTAAAAGAATAAAGTAGGTCAGATTTAAATATATAAAAAAGGTAAAACTGTTGAATCAAAGAATTTTTTAAAAACACACAAGAAAAATATTTGTTGTAAATATGACAAGCAAAGGTCAGTTATTATCTAAACAGGCCATACAAACAGGGGTAAGTAATGTAAAGAGGGGAACCCTATCTGTCTTGTTTACCATCATATTTCCTGTGTGTATAGATGCCTGGCCAATAACAGCACAGGAGTAAATATTTGTTAAATGAAGAGATTAAAAAATAACTTTGAGTTCCAGAAGGTAAGAAAGCGAAAGACAGGAACATATTCACAAAAGAGCAAATATGATCATTTAACACAGAAGCATATTGCAGACCTCACTTGGAAATGTAAGAAATGGAAGTACTTAAAACACCAGTGAGTTATTATTTTTGCCTACAAAATGTGCTGCAATTGTGAAACAAAGGGAACTATAGAATACAATGTCAAACACACAAGTGCTGTTACTGACTCGGCCTCTTTGGAGCCTAACAGAAATGGGAACGAGGTTCTGACCTATTGAGATGATCACTAGAGTGGGAATTACTGGTTTTGTCTGACCAGCTGCGCTCTCAACAGACCCCAAGAACCTCAGGTGGGATTAATCACCAGCCAAGCCCTCCCTGGGATGTTTCAAACCAGAGCTGAAGCCCTCCTTTTTCTCTGGCTGTGAATCTGTGAGAGTCTAACTCTGGAAGCTGCCAAGAGCCATGTCTCTTGAAACATGGAGAGAATAGATCTGTAGCAGGGGAAAAAAAGAAACATTGGTTTATAGAGAGAATCCTACTGGCTCCGGTTTCCCTGGTTCCTATCCTTCCTGAGGTTATTTTCTGTGTCTCTGCTCTTCCCACATGTTGATGAAATGAGTGAATCATCTCCTTGCCTTTTTTTTTTTAAACCTTTTTTTTTTTTTTTGAGACAGAGCCTCAAGCTGTCATCCTGGATAGAGTGTTGTGGCATCACAGCTCACAGCAACCTCCAATTCCTGGGCTCAAGCGAGTCTCTTGCCTCAGCCGCCCAAGTAGCTGGGACCACAGGCGCCCGCCACAACACCCGGCCATTTTTTGGTTGCAGCCGTCATTGTCGTTTGGCGGGCCCGGGCTGGATTCGAACCCGCCAGCTCAGGTGTACGTGGCTGGCGCCTTAGCCTGTTGAGCCACAGGCGCCAAGCCTTTTTTAACCCTTTTTATAGTAGAAGGGACTTCTTCTGATTTGCAAGGGCCTAATGTTAAATGTTCATGAATTTTGTAAACTGGTTGTTAAGTGGCTGAAGCTTGAAATCAACCCTGGTGGAAGTATTGACTTCAAGGCCACAATGAGAGTATCTGGCCCATGGAAATCTGCAAATGATACAAATCAGGGCATTTTTTTTTTTCTTTTTTAATCTAAAGAGCCAATTGTTAAACATTTACTAGCTTTCCTTAAGGTATCTGGGCTGAGCTGAATTTCTGTCACTAACAATCCAGAGAATTTTGGACAATGTAGCCAGAGATGCTGAGAGCACCTAAATCCCACCTGAGACATTTATTATCTCCAGATTACAAATGAAGAAAAGGAAAAATCTAAAAAGAGCTTTTCTTTTTAGATCAAACTCAAAACAGAATTCATAGCAGTCAAGGCCAGACCTGGAAGGATTAGCCATTGTTTCCGGTCTGAATCTAGGGTCAGTCATTTTGCACAGAAAGATAATTTGGTGCATATTTGTAAGTGCCAGATGAGATAGAGCCACAGAGCAAAGAAACCCCAACAGAAAATGCATTTGCCCCTGAGCTTAGCAAGGATTCTGCCTGGGCAGGAGTCAGGCCTGTGGGCCACATAGAAAAGAAAGCAAAGGAAATGCCCAGTTTCCTTGCTCCAGGGGTCCATGGTCCGGGTCAGCTTTCTCTCAGACTGCATTCAGCAGATTGGCAGAAAAAGGAGATACTATTCCAATCCCTAGACTTCTTTTAGTCCGGTGACCCTGCCCAAATGGTCCTGCCCACTGGTAAGGTGACCTGATGAGTGCCTGGCCCTCCACTTGTCATGTTCTTCCTCTTCTTCCTCCTCTTGGAAAAGAGGCAAGGGGTGGAGAGAGGGACAGAACCCCAGACAGAAGCCCCTCCCCCATGTGCCTTCAGAGTGATTAATATTTTGGCATTAAGATGGAGCATTAAAACTGTTCATATCTTCTACATCAGTGATTTCATTTCTGAGAATCATTTCTAAAGAAATACCACAAGAAAAAGGAAAAGGTTTATGCACAGGCTTGTTTATTACTGAGCTATTTAGAACAGAGAAAAAAGAAACCTTGGAATCCACACAAATGTCTAACAATAGGCGAATGATTAAGTGAATTACAATATGTTAACCTGATGCACTGCAGTCATTAAAATGTTTTGAAGAGATTATAATAAGATAGAAAAATTCCGATGTTAACTAAATAAAAATTAGAATTTAAATTTTATGCTCAGAATGACAAGAAATACAAAAACAGAGATTAAAAAAAGGCAAACTAAATTATGTTTTGCTTATAACCAGAAGGATATATTCAAAAATCTTAACTGTGGAGGTTTTCTTCTTTGGATGGTAGAACTATTGGGTAGTTTTTAGGTCTGTTCTCCATATTTTCCAAGTTGTGTTCACTAAATTTACATAAGAATGGAC
This sequence comes from Arctocebus calabarensis, assembly GCA_963573935.1. Classification (NCBI taxonomy): domain Eukaryota; kingdom Metazoa; phylum Chordata; class Mammalia; order Primates; family Lorisidae; genus Arctocebus; species Arctocebus calabarensis. The sequence continues at coordinate 7,006 of CAUYON010102805.1, read as the reverse complement.
ACCATTTTTCCTGAACATTCACCTTGTGCCAGGCTCCACCCAAAAGCCTTTTTTGTAGCTCATTTTATTTAAATTTCCCAGAAGCCCTATGAAGTGGATACTTGTATTATTTCCAGTTTACAAATGAAGACACTGAGGCTCAGAGAGCTTAAGTAACTTTCCCAGAGTCACACAGCTGTCAGGTAGAGGAGCCAAGATTCAGAGTCTAATCTGTTTGATTCCAGAGGCCAAGCCCATTATCCACCCCTGCCTCCCCAATAACAGAACGTAATAGATAAATAATTTACATATATCTATTTGCATAAAAAACTGCATATTAAAGAAAAACAAACTTTTGAAAGCAGTTAATCCATCCTTCAAGTCTAGGTCAAGGCTTACCTCTTTCTTGAGATCTTCCTGCTCCTATCTCCAAACTTGTACACTGCACTGACTCTTACGCTGTCCTGCATTCTTGGCTATTTTTCTTATATGTAGAATTTATACATCAAATAACCAGAAAGCTTGAGGTAGGAAAAGCATCTTCTCCTCCTCTGTTCTTTCCTTCCCCACCCCTTTTCTTCCTGTTGTGTCCTAGATGTCAACTGCAGTCTCTCTGCACCATAAAATAAAATGAGTTAGAAACTCTTAAATTGATATCTTCAAGGAAGTTTAAAAGCCTTACCCAAGATTTCTTTCTTTCTTTTTTTTTTTTTTGCAGTTTTTGGCTGGGGTTGGGTTTGAACCCGCCACCTCTGGCATATGGGGCCAGTGCCCTACTCACTGAGCCACAGGCACCATCCCTTACCCAAGATTTCTGTAAGTTCCCTGGGAGTTTGCTTTAAGTTTGCTTCCTTAGGGCCTCTTCTGCCTCCAACTCCAGGCTTTCCAGGGAACTAGTTTATTCAAGAAAAGGTCTCACCTTTCTCTCTCTCTGACCCAGATGGAAACTCAGCCCTTTCCTTGGTTTCTCCAGAAAACCCACACTTGCAAGACAATCCCAATGTGTAGACTTTATTCAAGATGTGAGAGGGCCGAAGAGAGGTTTATAGGGCTGAAATTCACACTTCAATGTGAACTTAAACATCCTCGTGAAAATAAAACTCTCTGGCCACCAGGTCCTAGAGATGTATTATTCATAGGCTGCTTTGCTCCATCCAGTATGTCACAAGATCATACCTCTCCCCACCACTTCCACCATTGCCTTCCTTCCTCCACACTCCCCTTTACCTCAACTCGAGTTTCTCTCCGCTCTGCACAGCCATTCAGCTCACTCAAGCCCCAGACTCAGCTCCTTACCCTCCCAGCTATCCAGTTGAACAGAAGGACCTTTAATTGAAGCAGAACCTCTTCTTCTTATAAGACGGTTGTGTTTGTGGATAGCAAACTTTAATCTTCTGTTATATTTGAATATATAAATTTAATTGAGACCCTGCTTTGTGCAAGATGCTGGAGATATACAAAACTGGAAAACACACACAAGTAGTAATACTCAAGAAGTTAAATCTTAAGCTTCTTAAGAACTTACAGCTCATGCAATAATTAACCCCCATACCAGGTTACTGGGATTGTAACAGAGGTAGGGTCAAAGGACCATGGGGCTCAGGGTAATGGGACAGCCTATAGATTTGGACCCTGTAGAAATTCAAGGACCTGGCATGCAGCCACGTTGGTGTCTTTCCTTTAGCCATACGTTAAGCTAGTGTTTCTCATATCTTCCTTCCAAAAGCTTCATTTTGAATGTAGTATTCAGGATTCTTTCCATTGCGTTACATGACATGCAGCATTTTTTTTTTTTTTTTTGAGATAGAGTCTTACTACATTGCCTTCGGTAGAATGCAGTAGCATCACAGCTCACAGCAACCTCAAACGCTTGGGCTTAAGCGATTCTCTTGCCACAGCCTCCCAAGTAGCTAGGATTACAGGCACCTCACCCGCCACAATGCCCAGCTATTTTTTTTGTTGCAGTTGTCCTTGTTGTTTAGCAGGCGTGGGCCAGGTTCGAACCCACCAGCCCCGGTGCATGTGACCAGCGCCCTAACCACTGAGCTACGGGCGCTGAGCAGACATCCAGCATTTTTGACTGACCCTAGCCCCAATAACATGAACTTGACAATAACCCCAATATGAAGTGTGTAGGACTTTAGCTGTCCACTAACTCTGAACCATCCTGCAGAATACTATGAGCATCTTTTCAAGACCATTTGGTAGATTGAGCAACAAATAAAATTGAGGATTCTACAAAGAAAGTTAATATGTGCCTATGAGGCTCAATAAAGTTCATTTCAACCTAGGTTTCCTGTTCCTATTTCTTTTTATTTGAAAACCAAATGCAAACCAGAGCTCTTCTTTCAGAATCTTTAAAAATAAATGGGGGCGGCGGAGAGATCTGTTATCACAAAGGATGTTGCCTGCCTTGACATTGGTTTCAACAGTTCCTTTGCAAAATACTGTGACTGTGCCTTATTTAGCCTTACCTTGAATTTTGAATATGGAACAATTGGTTGTCAAGACAATCAAACTGCCTTGTCATAGAGGTTCTAATATTTATAAAGCGCATGCTGCATACTAGTTACTGTGCTGACTGGTTAAATATAATACCAAATTTAATCCTCAGAATGAACCCATGAAGTAAATGATATGTCAGATTTCTAAAAGAAGAAAATTGAAGCTGTGAGAATTTGCCCAAGATCCCATAACTGATAAGTAAAAGAGCTAAAATTTCAAGCCAGTTTTGTCTGATTCTAAGCTCATAATATCTCTCACATGCAATCATCTGTGGAAATAAAAATCGAATTACTTTGAGGTTATTTCCAGTAATTGAAAGCAAAATGTTGAAACCAAGTATTTTATCTTTTAAGGATATAATCAGGATTTACTTTTACCTTAGCATAACATACTGCTATTAAGTTTAAAGTTTAAATTGTAGTTACTGTTGTACTCAGGATTGAGATGTTATTTTATTTATTTATTTATTTATTTTGAGACAAAGTCTCACTATGTTGCCCTCGGTAGAATGCCATGGTGTCACAGTTCGCAGCAACCTCAAACTCTCGGGCTTAAGTGATTCTCTTGCCTTAGCTTTCCAAGTAGCTGAGATTACAGGCCCATGCCACAACACCTGGCTATTTTTTTTTTTTTTTGCAGTTGTCATTGTTGTTTAGCTGGCCAAGGCCAGATTCAAACCTACGAGCCTCAGTGTATGTGGCCAGGGCTGTAACCACTGTGCTAAAGGTACCAAGCCTGGATTGGGATGCTTAAATTAATTTTTTAAATTATGAAGAAGAGATATGCTTATTGTAAAATGTTATAACTTTATGGAATTACAAAGTAAAATATAAATGTCACTAACTCACAAAAATTCAAAAAGACACTTCACTAAAGAAGATGGCAAGTAAGCATATGAGAAAATACATGACATCATTCATCATTAAAGAAATAAAAATTTTCCAATAAAAGGGCTAAAATATGTGTAGTCCTTGCTACTTGGGAGGCTGAGGCCAGAGAATCGTTTAAGCCCAAGAGTTTGAGGTTGAACTGTGACCTCACAGCATTCTACCCAGGGCAACAAAGTGAGACTCTGTCTCAAAAAAATAAAGAAAAAAAGAAAAAATAAATAAAGAGGCTAAAATGTAAAATTCTGACCATACCAGATATAGGCAAGTATATAGAGAAACTAAAATACTCATGCACTGCTGTTGGGGTGCAAAATGGCATGACCAATTTGAAAAAGAGTTTGGCCGTTTTTTAAATCAAATTAAACATATGCAAGTGAAACCATATGCAAATAAAAAGACTGGTACACAAATGTTCTTAGCAGCTTTTTTTTTTTTTTTTTTGAGACAGTCTCACTCTGTCACCCTGAGTAGAGTGCCACGGCATTATAACTCACAGCAACCTCAAATTCTTGGACTCAAGAGATCCTCTTGCCTCAGTTTTCCTATTTTTTTAGTAGAGACAGGGATTTCACTCTTGCTCAGGCTGGTCTCAAACTCCTAACCTCAAGCAATCTACCTGTGTGGGCCTCCCAGAGTGCTAGGATTACAGGCCTGAGCCACCATGCCTGGCTATTCACAGCAGCTTTATTCATAATAGCCCCAAACAAGTAACAGTCTAAATATTTATCAGTCTATGACTGGAGAAGCAAATTGGAATACATCAGTACAACGTAATGCTGTTCTGCAATTAAAATGAATTAATTATTGATACACTTAGCAACATAGATGAATCTCGAAATAATTTTGCTGAATACGGGAAACAAGTCCAAAACTAGTACATGTTACAAAATTCTATTTATATATTATTCTACAAAATGCAATCTTTTAGTGACCAAAAGCAGATGAGTGTTAGCTTGGAGAAGGGGGATAAGAAAAGATGGGAGGGCTTGGAGCCCATAGTTCAGTGGTTAGGGTGCCAGCCACATGCACCAGGGCTGGTGGGTTTGAACCTGGCCCAGACCTGCTAAAAAAACCCAAAAACCCGTTGTAGCAGGTGCCTGTAGTCCCAGTTACTGGGAGGCAGAGGCAAAAGAATCGCTTTGGCTCAAAGAGTTTGAGGTTGCTGTGAGCTATGAAGCCATGGCACTCACCCCCAGGGTGACTGTGTAAGACTCTGTCGAAAAAAAAAAAAAAAAAAAAAAGGAAAGGATGGAAGGGAAGGATTACAAATGGGTGTGAGGATACTTTTGGGGGTGATGGATATATTCATTACTGTAATTGTAGTGGTAGCTTCACAAGTGTGCATGTTTCAAAACTTTCTACATTGTACACTTTAAGTATATCCAACTTGTTGTATGTCAATTATACAATAAAATTGTTCAACACACATACACATATGTATTGCGATGGACTAAATGCATATGTCCCCCAGAAATTTATATGTTGAATTCTAACCCTCAAGGTCATGATATTTGGAGGTAGATACTTTGGGAAGTGATTAAGTCATGAGGACAGAGCCCTCCTAATTAGGATTACTCCTCTCATAAGAAAAGGATTGCTAGGGACTCCTTACCCCCTCTGCCATGGGAAGACACAGAAAGTGTCCTCTATGAACCAGAACCCTCACTGGACAACAAATTAGCCAGTGCCTTGGTTTTGGACTTCCCAGCCTCCAGAACTACAAAAAATAAATTTCTTATTGTATATAAACTATTCAGTTTATGATATTTTTCTTACATCAGCCCAAATAAACTAAGACACACGCATGCACACACACACAGTCAATAGCCAATCCTCCTTCAGAAATGACCACTTATATCCATTTTATGATCATCTTTCCAGACATTTGTACAAGGATTATCATAGACACAAAACTCCACAAATTGCTTTGCTCACGTGGACTTTTTTACAAATATACCTCACTGGCTGCCTATTAGCTCGGTATGTGACTTCTTTGAGATAATTAAGGAGTCTCCTGTTTGTAAACATTTAGATGCTCCCAGTTTGCACTACAGAATTCTTTAAATCACTACAGCTCTTTCCAGAGTAGTTTCCTGGCTGAGAAGCTTCCTGCCCTACTCTTTCTCTCCGAACACCTGCAACCAAGCTGTCCTGGCCTACTTGCTCCACCTGCTGGGGCAGTTTAAGATACTACCCGGTTTAGTATTTCTCTCTGAAGGGTCTCCCAGTCTCCAGTTTGCCCTTCTCAAATCCATTTTGCCCCTGGCTGCCTGAGTAATCTTTCTAAATACTAATCTTATCCTCTCACTCTCCTGATGAAAATTCATCACCTAAAGGAAATATAAACCTCTTAGCACAGCATATGAGGTAGCAATACTGTCTGACCCTTACCCTCCTTTCTAACCTCAATTTTAGTAACTTTCTTCATATCACTTTGTATCCAGCAATAACCAAGTAAAGTTCTTTAAACACACAGTGCTGCTTCATATATGTCTATCTTTTTCGCTGCCATTTTCACTCTCTGGAGTTGTCACTCTGCCCACTAATATTCATGTTTGTCTGGTGAACTCCTATTCAAACTTTGAAACCTTACTTAAGAGTTCCCTCCTCTCTGCAGTCCTATCTTTTCCCTCACATGGAGTTGATAACTTTTCCTACTATTCCTGGCATATACATCTAATACCATATCCATAATATTTGATTGTAATTATCTGTTTATGTTTGTCTCCTATACCAACCTGGCTCCCTTCCAAAACCCCACACTAAACTTAAGGGGTAGGACTGTCTCCTGGTCATTGTTATGTCCACAGAATCTTCCACAGTGCTCAGAACACAGAAAACTGAGGCTTAACAAGCAGATGTTGAAGTAGAAAGAACTAACCACATCATAGCCTCAAGGGAATAATGCTGGGTGCTTCCTCTTTTTCTATGAGTGTAGGGCCTGCCAAAATCAGGAATGCTGTGGGTCAAAACACAAAATCCAGAGGCTGAGGCCACTTAAAGGGGCCATACCCTCTCTTAAGTTTTATCAAATACATTGTCAAGTAATATCCACCACTTGGGCAAGCCTGAACGTCATTTAAACAATCTTGAACCGGGCATTCTTCATTCACGATTTGGGGAACAAGCAACAATGAGGTTTGCAGTTTACAGTCTTGCCCCTTTGAGGGCCACAAGAAAATTATTCCAACAAATGAAGGATTTCCTCACTTTTTGCTTACTTTCCCAGGGGAGAAATGGTAGGATCACTATAACTCTCCATTTTCCTCATTTGGGTTCCAAAGGAAGGTGTTTCACCCTTTTTTTACTCATTCATTCAACAAACATTTTTTATTTACTTATTTTTGAGACAGAGTCTTAAGCTATAGCCCTGCAGAGAGTACCATGATGTCACAGCTCACAGCAACCTCAAACCCTCGGGCTTAAGCGATTCTCTTGCCTCAGCCTCCCAAGTAACTGGGACTACAGGCACCCGCCACAGCACCCGGGTATTTTTTTTTTTTTTTTTTTTGTAGAGACAGAGTCTCACTTTATCCTCCTGGGTAGAGTGCCGTGGCGTCACACTGCTCACAGCAACCTCCAGCTCTTGGGCTTAAGGGATTCTCTTGCCTCAGCCTCCCTAGTAGCTAGGA